>JBAJNP010001883.1:0-54520 GCA_036877545.1 Yasuhikotakia modesta | reverse complement strand
TCCTGCCTAGATCTCTGTGTCATGCATAGAGCTACAGCTTTTTAATTTTTTAATTTCTTCTTTATCAGTCAGTTTCTTCTTCCTTTCAACTGTATGAAAAGAGGCAATACAGATTGTGACATTTAATCTTTATCTATAAAAGTATTGGGGAAACACACACACACACACACACACACACACACACACACACACACACACACTGAGATGGCTAGCTCCCCTACCACTGCTTCCCAGCAGACCATGCATGGCCATTTTTTTCTGGGCTGGCAGGCCTGATCAATGTGCCCTTGCCAGTGCCAAACAGACGTGGCATTGCTTGCTTAGCTGTGCCTTCTCTCACAGTGCTGTGAACACAAAGACAGGGCATAGAATTCATGGAGGGCATCATGGGAGATTGAGTCTTTTCCTAATTAATGGAATTAGCGGGCATGCCATTATCCACTGAGCAGAGACAATGAGTTAAACATTACAATCTTTTTATACACTTGAGTACCCAGAATAAAGATTAAGAAGACTGGTTCCAATAAATTAATCAATCAATCAACCAGACAGTCAAACAATCAAACAAACAAATAAAATGACAATGCAAGTATACATACAATTCAATAGACAGCAATTTGTTTCACTATTTTACTTTGCATGAATATTTTATTTTTTTTTACATTTCTCATCTTCATTCAGATTTAAACACATTAGATCATCTCAGACTGGTTGAATTATGCAAAAGGTTTTATTATTTAGGCACTAGTTTTTAAATAACTACACTATGTGGTATTGAAAAGAGGATTTCGTAGAGGATTTAAAAATTTATAAAAATGATTTGAGACAAAGTGGTAAAACAGGATAATACCTCCTTTAAGATAATTTGTAAATTCACATTCATGGTTATAGTAGTATTTCTACTACTATATTTCATTTTCCTATTAGTGACATAATACAGACTATTAAGTAATACAGTAGAACTGTCACTTTAGTGCTTGTAATGTTAGCCTTCCACAAGTCCCCTCAGAAGTCTTCATCATATCCACATATCCACGTTTCATCCGCAGCAAGAGATTATGCATGTCCTCAACCACAGCTTCCACTCTGAACTGAAGGCTTGGAGAGGTTTCTAATAACTTTCAATTTCACTTTCCATTAACACATGGACAAATTATTTAAATTAGTGTTGATGGAAAACTGTTTAATATTATGCATACCTAATCATACCAACTCACACAAAGCAGTTTAGTAAATGGTTATAATTAAGAAGATAAAGCAGTTTAGTGGCATGTAGCATATGTCCGAGCCGACCACATCACTACATCTGGAAAACACATCATTCTAATGTAATTATATAAACTGGGTAATGCAACACTAATGTCAACCAATAATGAATGCCATGAATCATAGATTAAGATCATTCAACCACAAATAAGTGAACCTGGGACGACAACTAGGAAACCATCATTTTGTATTCTTATGGTTTTCTTAAGGTTTTGAGAGGATGTAACATTGAACTAATTAGGCTTGGACACATGTTCATTTATTGCCACCTCAATAAATGTCTCAATTTGATGTTGTTTGGTGAAGATGGATTGGTTGACACTCAGGCTCATATGATGGGCTTGTATAATGCACCACATGGATTTCAACCTTAATGGGATAAAATTGGATCATGTAGAGGTGAAAATTAAATTTGGGACCATATCAGCTGTAGGGACGCCTTGAGCACATTGTTCTCTCTTCAGAAAGGTGGTAAGGATTTGCTCATCAAGGGGCAATTAAAAATAAGAATTATACAACTCTAAAGCTTCGAATCTGCCTCTTTTTAAACCAAATGTACTTAGATCACAGGATAAAAATGGTCCAACTACTGTGATTCATATTGCTCTGCTTGCATCTTTATGAAATCTAATGCCTTTCTTCTCAAGGAAAGCATTTAAGATGCCCTTCAAGTGGCTGCATTCAAACAGCAGCTCTCCGACATGAGTTGTGCCGGCATTATTGGCAGAATTCCTAACTATCAGCAGCCATCACAGGAAAAAAATGGCTCAGTCTGGACTTCAACTCATTTATTTTATCCTCTCATCTTCCATCTCATAGATATTAAGCCATAAAAGGTACAGAACCTCAGGCGGAACAGAATCGTTTAGCAAACTGTAATTCCTCAAGACTTTCAGCTTGTTAAATCAAAGCATCAATCTTTAATACTTGCCAATGTTCTACAAAAAGGGAAGTCTGTGTCCTGCAGCAGCTACAAAGAAAAAATATTTCGGAGGTTATGGTGACCTATTGAATATTGGCAGGGAGCTTGTATCAACTGAAGAAAAATGCACCAAAGTGTGTTTGATGAATGAAATCTTTTATCAAACATATGGTCATCCACTGACCTTTGGTAAACATGACGTTTCTCATATCTGAGGCTGATTTTGAGGTTTCCCTATAATGAGTGTGAATCTTATGAGGTCCACTGGCAGCCCTCTATACTGTACTGTACTGTAACTGTGACACACACACATCCAAAAACAACTGGATTGTAAAAAAGGGTGTTGTAAAGTCAAAGGAATGTGGTGAAATTTTCCTTATAAAAATAGCAGGCTGATGATGGATTGCTGAATCAGAAAGTCATACTACCTAACAATATGAATTATACATTTGACATGGGTGGGTTAAGTCTTTGTTGGCAGCACTCTGAAGTCTGTCTGAAGTCTGTCTGAGGAGCTTGTGAATAGTCTATATTTACATTAAAGATTTTTCTTCCCACAAGAGAAGTACATGGCCTTTTCTCCTTCTATAGGATCCTTTCCATCCACACACACCCCAGCACATGGTCACAGGTCATCTGATTCTGGTCTATTCATTGTTCCACAGTTCTGCTCTCTTTCATGGGTGGTTTAGGTCATTTGCTGTCTTTGTAAAGTATGTAACTTTCTCCCTCAGAACCTCAGTATTGTCTTATCTATAAGCATTTTCACTCTGTTAATCTTTTTGCTTATGTATTTATTTTGTCATTTAGGTATACCAAACTTTTTTAAAGACATTTTGGTGTTTATATTGTTGGTTTTGCTGCTATGTATTTTGTCCTCATTCAGCATGTTTTTTGTTTTAAATAGCATGTTTGAAACTATTGTGTAGTCATAGTTACCTTGGGGATAAAAGCCAGCATACAACCGATAAAATTACAGAGCTAGACACTGAGTAAATAAAACACACAGCTGATGTTTAGGTGTTCATCATATTATAAATACAACCATTTTAATGACTCTGTATTGAATTATATAGTAAAATAACTTTTCCAAAGTTCATTTTCAAACACAGTTGTGTTGTTCACTTTCATGGAACCATTGCAGTTAACTGCATACAGCTTTTGGACATGGCACTAGACAAGAACCGTGGTAATACCATGATATTCTTTAAAGAAGGTCTACCTTGTAGGACATATATAAAAATGCTCCTTAATCAGTACCATAGCATTAATCTATATAATCTTCTCTATGTAAAGAAGATTTACCATGTGATAGACTGACACCATTACTGATACACTGTTATATTTATGGATGCATTACAGTATATTTATAACATATTTTCAGTAAAGGTACAATGTCAACAAGTCTTAACACATATGAATCATACAAAGTGCATGGGGTTATATCATATATACTTCAACAACTTATCATGAGGGCCTTAGTACACATTATATTCTATTCCTTTATACTATCACACTTCTATATTGATGCTTTACAGCTTATGGTGACTCCAAATACACAGATTGACTACCTCACCTGTCTGCAGCAGTGAAATAAAGGTGCTGCTATTCTGGAGTTCTGGGCCTCTCTGGGCAGCAACAGCCTGTCTGCTGTTGTAGGATCAACAGAGCATTATTCTGTGTCCCTTCAGGTCTTCTATGGGCAGCCAATATATCAAATAATTTTTGCCTGGTTTCACACAGTAAAGAAAAGCTTAACAGCGCCCATAACATTCTGAGCTGACAACAGTGCCCACACAATTCACATCCAGAAAAAAACAGGCAAAAGCAAAGCCATTATTTAAGAACAATACAGTCCAGCAGGGGCTGAAGTGAAATGCATTGAAGGAGAAAGAGAGATGCCGCGATGAAGGGAAGAGGAGAGGTGACAATAAAAGAAGACAACTGACAGACAGAATCTTAAAGAGAATGAAAGTGGTTAGAAGAGAGAGATGGAGGCAACAGAGTGGACGAGGAGAATGAATTAGTTTTAGGAGAGACAGAGAGCGAGAGAGAAAGAGTGAACAAAAGAACGACAGGGGGAAGAGAGAAAGTCAGCCTAATTGCCTCAGTCCCGGATTTGCACCTGTCAGAAGCAGAGTGGTGACATTAAATGGATTTTGTTGCTGCCACGGCTCACCTGGGCTGCTGGGGAGAAATCATGACCAGTCAGAGCCAGAGTTACAGAAGCTGCTGATACAGGGGACACTGGTCAACTCTGAGGCCCTGAAAATGTGTGTGACAGAAAGAGAATTTGCTCTGTGTTGTGGTAGATGATAGATTAGATAGATAGATAGATAGATAGATCTTTGTGTCGGTTCATATAGATCCATTAACTCTTTTGTTCTTTCCCAGAACTGCTAAAGATACATTAGATTGTTATTGGCGTTTCCACCCATTCTTTTCACAGCCTCCTCCACATATTATCTGTGTGATTGCTTTCCAAATCCTATCATCCAGATTATTTACCAAATGCTTATCATCCAAAGCAACTTACAGTTCAGTAATTATACAGACAGTCTCCCTGGAGTAACCTCTGCTGAATTGCTTTGCTGGAGGGCACAGTGGTGCAGGGCCACGCTTCCTAATTCAGTTTACAGATCAGTCCCACCTGAGACCAAACCTGCAGCCTTTGTATTACCAATGCTGAGCCTTAACCACCAAACCCCTACCAACCTCAATTTTCCCTCTCTCTCTAACACACACATACAATTTATTTCTAACTCACCTACAAGCACAATAAACCACCTCAACTCATGACCACAAGGACTAAATCTCTTTAGATTAGATAGATAGATAGATAGATAGATAGATAGATAGATAGATAGATAGATAGATAGATAGATAGATAGATAGATAGATAGATAGATAGATAGATAGATAGATAGATAGATAGATAGATAGATAGATAGATAGATAGATAAACAGCTAAATACATAATGTACCGACATACTGCTAAATAGACAGACAGATGGATGAATACAGAATAGAAGAATGGACAACAAATAGGACAGACAGACAGATAATGGATGGACGGACAGAGAGATGGATAGGTCTAGAATTTTGTAACTATTGAGTGCAACATCCTCAAGCATTTTTCAGCTGAACTAAAATCTGACAATGACATCATCTCTCTCACAGATTTTCACTCACACGTTTCTCTCTCTCCCTCCATCTCTCCACTCTGTTTTTCTCTCCCTCCTTTCTTCACCATTTTACAGTGATAACTAGATTTCCTCACATTGGTTGTTTCTGATCTAAAATGCTGTGGTTTTACAGAGAAAAACGTCTTCATCAGTTTCCGTGAGATGTGAGCGCTGCAGAGAGTCAGACATCCCCCAATAAGAAGATTGTAGCTGGTGCTGAAGAGAGCGTTGCAGCACCTTCTAAAAATACCTGTCCTAAATTTTCAAAACCCAAACGGAAAGACACAAGAGCATTGAACAGAGCCTGTCTAACTAAAATGATAAAGCATCAGCAATTATTATGGTCTCTTCCTTATAAAACACGAATCATGTGCAACTGTTGTTAAGACCAGTTTTGGGTTTCCTGCTATTTCCAAGAACTGTTTTGTAAATATCTGCATCATTCCAGTTATGTTACGAATGTTAGACCAAAACAAGTCAACCATTCACAAGCAGCTTTTTAGTATAACACTAAAGTTGTCTCAGGAGGAACAGTTAAGCAAACATAGCAGTTCTGCTGTGATAAAACACTGTTGAACCAACAAGGGTTTGACATCAGCCTAATTCAGAGGAAAAATGACTGAACCAATAAAAACCAAAATGCATTATTCATGATATGATCTAGAAGCTTCTATTCTCTGCCAGTCTGGTAAATATATGAATGCATTTGCATCTCTAAGAACCCTTGGGAATGAGCAGTATGCCTTTGGTTCACTTGCCTCAAGGTGCTGTTGTAGCACTGGTTCGGAAAACAATATAACTTTACCCGCACTATGGTAGTTCAAGGAGATGTTAAGCATCTGCTAATACTTACTGGTGTGTCATAATTCTGCTTGCAATTATACAGCAAGCTACTAATCACACGTGAACGTTATGATGTAATGCTACAATCCACCGGCGAGCAGACATGAAATACTTCTGATGCTGCAACAGCAATTTCGCAGGATATATGTTGAGCCCAAGCAACAGTAATCACGCTGCTGTGGCAAAAAAGACAGCACATAAGGAAAGAGTAAAAATGATAGGTGGGGTTAAATTTCATATACTTGGAGGCGTGTAACATCTGTTCGCGATAGAAATGCGAGCTGCGTTTCTTTTCTGGCAACCTTGCCAGATTGGATTCGAGCTGAATTTCCATGGCAACCACTTTGCACCACCTCAGTTGCTCAAATCTGGTTGAGCTCCATGCATGTTGGCTAAAACTGCATCTTGTCCTTGCGTGCTCCAAACAGTCAATCTTCAGCACTTTTTATGGCTTCACTACAACAGAGCACATTGCTTCAGGCTCCCTGGAGAGCAGCTTGATTTTCATTTCAATAACAAGACTTGTTTGCATGACGCTTCAGTCTGAATCATTGTACAATGATTCAGATTTTACACTTCCAATCTGAAACGCGTTTGTTGATGATTCAAATGCTACTTCCTGAATTTGAATCAAGATCAGCGGATACTAAGTGCCTAATTCTTTCTCTGTTTACTTTCTTGAAGGAACTGAATTGTGCTCAATGATTCATTATGTATAATTCTCCAAAATATGCTACAAAATTCGACTTCCTCTATCAAAAAATTGTTCCCCCATCCAACTTACAGTCAGTGATTTACAAACATAATATACTGCAGACCCACTGACCTATTAAAAGCCATTTCATGGTTCAATTACTATTGCCCATTTCTGAATCAATGCTTAATGGCTTTAAGGCTATACTGCCTTAAACTCAATTTCTATCTTCTATCCAACAGTCCTGTGCCTCAAACATCAAATGTATTCTGTTATCACAGTGTATTATTAGAAATGACAGAGACAGATGTCATCCACAGCTCTCACTTGCGCGGCCAAGCAAATGTGGACTTATATAGCAGAATTTGCTTACAATGACAAGGACCAGAATCTTTGACTTCCAGCCCCTGGAGGTTTGAAATACATTTCATATCCTTTTCCATATTAACAGGCCTCTCCACACTCCAAACGGTTTAGTGACGCTCTCCTACAATCCAGATACAGCTGAATGACTGATACAGCATGCACTGGAGTTCTGGGAAGTTTGCATAATATTCTGCTTGACACCAAAAGCAAAAGTTTGCAAAGACATCGAAAGGTACTCTCTATTCCTATTTAAAATATGCAAATTGTCAAGCAGGGTTTATGAATTCCTTCAATTTTATTCTTCTAGAAAATCAGATAATTTCAATACTGCATACAGTGGCCCCGATGGGTTAAAGACACTTGCTTGTATACGCATTTAAGCAATACTTAAATGTTACTGTATTTAACTAATATCACACAAATTGCACAGCTGCAATCAAATAAAACAAAGCACCAATTTACTCTTTGATAAAGCTATTACATTAGCAAATGCTATGAGTTTGCATTAGCAAATGCTAATTAAATAAACACATTCAAAACAAATTTTGAATACAAAATATATAAGGGCTCTTCCTGGTTATCAAATGTTAGTTGGACATTGCTACAGCTAATGTGTCAAATAACACCTGTGTGAAGCTGAGGGGAAATGATTTTACAAATCTAATGAAATGGGACAAGTTCTAGCATCATTTGCCATTTGGTTTGATAATTTGATTTGACATGACATCTGGTTTACATTTTTAAGTGTCTAAATATATCCTTTGGGGCCAATACAGGTCAGACAGATACTGGAAATGATAGCTTAACCCAAATATGAGCTGTTCTGTCATAACACTGACAGCTTTTTGGGAAGTGTCTGGAAAACTGTTGGTAATTGTATTACATTTTAGTTTTGCTGCTTTTAACTCTTAACATGAGTTCAGAATCTCAGAATCCTTTTAGTGCCATATCAGGTATAGCATGTTTCTGCAAAACTAATAGGGCTGATGTCCTCAAAGTCCTACAGGCTGCTAAATGCTTCTGCAGTAGCGTGTGACTTTCAAGTCTCTGAGAAACCAGTTCAATAAATCTTCTGTCTCAAAGAGAGACTTTAATTTTCTGGACCCCTCTCCATTTCTCTACTTCAGCTCCTGTTTTTCAGATGACACAAGCACAAAACAAATAGCCCAGGAGTATCAGAAAATGAAATATAACAAGAGAGCACTCAAAGAGCACTGAGAAATAACTTTGTGACATACACACGGTGTGATGCGCCAACCCTTGACTGGAAGATCGGGGGCTACAATTCACAAAGGCCCACCTCACACACCTGAAGTGCTATTACGTGTAGATTCATAGAAGTGAACTCAGACAGAACAGGCTCTCTTTCATACGCTCTGACAAGAGAAGCCCTAAACTTCTATTGTTGCACAGAATAATGAAGAGTGAATAGCTCAAGGGAGAAGAGAGGTGACATTTCTCATGTAAAGTGCTGAGTTAGATGTTACATTAGCATTGACCCACAGGTTTCAATTGGGCATCCCTGAATATGGGAAGCAGAAAGTTAATGCAGGGAGTCAAAATACAGCAAAAAAAGCATTATGTCAAATACCTTTTATATGAAACTAGGTCAACATAAGTTTAGTTAATAATGCTAGTTGTTGTTGTTATAATTATACAGTGTTACCAATAAAAGAGCAATTCATAATAATACAATGTAATATAATACTGATTATTCCTTCCTGATCATTTAGACTGGCCAGCAGATGCTTTTTTTGGCCTCCTAACAAATATCATTTTACCGACTGTATCACATATTGAAGACTAAATTACATTTTTCCATTTCAGATACACAGATTTATTGCAAGCTGCTATTCTAGTGTCTATTACACTAAACATGGAGGAAAAACTGATCTTGGTCTTTATAGTTCAGGGAAGGGCTTGATCACTCCAGCAAAGAGTGCATATTTCTCTCCTCTTTCATTGTGAGGTTGAGAGAGGCTATGAAGTTACCAGGAGGGGCAGCAGTGGAACAGTGATTAATATGGGTTTCACACAGCAAGCAGGACCAGGAGCACCATTGCGTCTCATAACAGAATCCGATCTGAATAACCTCTCAGCTTAATGCGTCCTCCACATTGCCTGCGGCCCACACTCTAATGCCATTATTAACCCTTTTATACCTGCACTATATATTCTTACTGACTCCACAAGGCACAAGCGTGATATATCACACAATATCCCACAGTAACCCTTTATACACAGACTGGGAAATGCTTTCCATATCCTTTCTGCTATATATAAGGATATATATCAATAGTAACTTGGTACAAATGTAGCCTATCTTTGCTATGGTAATTTGGCTTATACTAATACAATATTGCACAGTGTTTGTTCTGTTTGTCAGGCTCACACTAATGCTGTTCAAAATGTATTAAATATTAATATTGTCAATCATGTTAATAATTTAGCACATTGCTGGGCAAACATAGCTGGTAATACTTTTCAATGTTTCATATCAATGACATTTCTTAATAATTTGTATAATAAACATGTTTTTCATGCACCAGACGTGATGTTCTGGTGACCAGCTCAGAACATACACAGATGATCTACAGCCCACAGCACTGGGTGATAAAGCTACAGTAATTTTATAGACAAAAATCAAGCAAACATGCACAACCAAATGTTAAAATTTGGGAGGAAGTTAACATGAATACAGACATTGTAAATAAGGAATAGATACTGTAGCTTTTATAGAGAACACCCATTTACATAGACATAATTCAATTACAGATGCTCATGGAGTAAAATCTACTAGCACACCAGGAAAATTATACATATAATACATAATAAGGTCATTACCATAAACTAAGTTATTACCATAAAATAAAAATGTTAACCTATGGCTGAAAATATCTAATTTCAGAATTTGCAGTGCTGACCTCAAATGCTGGTCACCAATATTTTGTACCATCATAAATCATAATTTCAAGCGTCAAGTGGCAAACTGAAAAATTGAATCATTTTAGTTACTTTAGTCTTTTTGCTTTGTCTTTTTCTCCAAGCTAATTTAATTATTTGTTTGACAAGACTTCTAAGAAAACTGCAAGATGCTAAGGTTGAGCAAATTGCATTTCTCTCAGACAAAAATTGGCTGAAAGAATTTCAACATGAAGCCCAGCTGAGGGCTGTTTATTTGCACTGCACCTGAGAAGAAAAAATAAAAGGGATTTAACATTTATAATAACAGATTTTCTGTATCTGTGCCCATCTTTGAGATACAAGATAACTGGCAAGAAATAGACAACTTTGATTCAGTTTTTTGGATCCTCTTCCAGATTGTTGTTTGCATTAATGCTTTTAATACAGACATAAAGAATAAAGATTAACACAACTTTTCAAGGCAATTTTTAACATCTTTCATTTAGTGATTACTAGTTAGCACATCCTGTAGATTGATGGTTGAATATTACAGCATTAATGCAAATGTTTTGCTGAATAACCACAACATACTTTGAACTGTGTATTTATGCCTCTCAGAAGTGAAGTCAGAGTGTACATATGTATGTTTGAACATAAGCATGACAAAGTCAAAAGCTAAGAAAAAGGTTTTATCTACTTTTAGAAAGTCCTAATCTTTAATGCAAAATTTGATATAGAGTGGAACTTTTATGACATAAAAACTATGCCATAAAAGATTCATACCTCCAAAAGCCCTCTTCCACAATAGAAAAGGTGCTAGATTGTGTTTTATTTAGTTTATTTTTCTAATTCCCCTGGATCCTGTGCTCCTCTGTAGCATTTGCCAGCCACTGGTGTGAGTATTGATCTGTCTAGAACATCCTGGAAAATCACAAATTTCAAGTTGCTCATTTTCAGACCTAAGAACACAGAGGACACTCAGGTTCATTTTACCTTCTCCAAACTGCTGCAGAGCTGAAGGGTGATGGACTAGAAATTAACTTCAAACTTCATGTCAAATGTTGCTGTGGGGAGAACCCACATATTGGGCTAAAATATCTTTAGCCACCTAAAGCACAAAAATGCCTCCCTTTATATTTGTTTTTACAAATATCATATGTAGAACACAAACTACTCAATATTATTGTATTTCTTTTAGTTTTTCTAAACCTATTTTAAACAGCATATGCCATTTTTGAAAATTATTATGCATGTTGCTTTTGTAACAAAAGGCAAAACATTTACCTGAAACATTCCACCATGTCCACCCCTGGTATGTATATGTACTGTAATTACTTGGCATGTAATCAGTATTAGCATATATTTTTAGTTCTCTAAACCTGTCATTAAAATAAATGATCAAATCCTACCTTGCATAAATCAAAAGAAATGCGTTAACACATGAAAAGTGGCCCCATTGGGCAGTCGCATGCTCTGCAATGACCGTCCCATTCATTCAGTTTTTGATTGCATCGCATTAAAAATTCATTACTTGGATTTTAATTGAGCTGCTTTCCCAAAGGAAGATCCCTGTATTCTTTAGCCACTCTACAAAACAGAAGCGACACACACGGACTGCACCATAAGGGCTCATTAAGATGCATAGGACACTTTGGCCTGTTCCGACAAATGCCATACTGGTTGGGGTCAGTCTTTCCAATCTGTCCCTGTATACATATGAGGTAGGGTTGGGGAAATGGGAATATATTGGTCTTGCTGCATCCAAAAGGGCGATCCAGAGATACATAATGTCGCGCTACAAAAAACTAGCATGACGACTTACAAACAAAAGAAGGAATTAATGAGAGGCATTAAAAATTAACAACCATTTCATGACAAAAATTCTATTCAAAGTTAGTTTACTTTTCCAGTTGCGGCCTAATGGTTAGAGGGTTCCCAAAGTTGTAGGTTTGATTCCCAATGCTGGCAAGAACCTTTTCTCGCTTCCTGAATGCTGCAGTGATAGGTGCCCACTGCTCTGTGTGAGTGTTCACTGCTCAGTATGGGGTAAAGGTCACATATCAAGTGTGGGTTACCATACAATGACAAATACCTCACTCTCACTTTCATCCTGGCTTATTTTGTACACAGAACTGACCTTTTGAGTGTGACGCTTATAGAAATATATTCATAATGTTAAGCTTGGAGGGTTCTTTTTTGCACAAGTTCAAAGCTTGCAATCTGGAGAACAATGTTAAGTATTGTAAATGCCTAACTTCACTAAACTGATATACTGGTCACATATACTGCCAAATATACTCAAGATATATTTAAGTGCTTAATCCCAATTCTAAAATTATAATCATGTCACACTGAATTAATTTTGGATCCTCCCCCTTGTTTATGCAGCCAGTAGGCTGCAGTTACATCACAGCCATAAACAATGAATTGTTTTGCTAGTTGCTAGTCAATTGTAATCTGTATAAGTGAGGACATTCTCATTCTTAAGAGCATTTATTTAAGATTTATGACAGCAATTCTTCTGCAATAAGTTCAAAAAGTGAATTTTGTCACCGTTGATGAGTGAACTAGCACATAGATTTTAAAATTATAGGATCTTCTGGAAAAATGCATACACAGCAAACGTCAATCCACCACATGGTTTATTTTCCACATACATGAGGGGACCTAATAGCTTCTCGTTCACCATGTTATTGCAGCATGACTTTGAGAAAGTGTTTCATTATCATACTACTTTCTGCTGCTCATTACTTGCTACCTCACATCTTCTTTAGGGTGATACAAATGTAGAAGTTACCAGGACTTGGGATCCAGGTGTGGAAAGGCCTTTTTGACATTTGAATTAAATCATGCAGCTCATATAGTGACACAGAGAGTTAAGTAAATCCTGACTGTGCTGGGAAAAAGTTACTGCCACATTCTGATGGTCGAGTGCAATCAGGCTTGGAGAGATTATCACAGACCAGAAGGTCAAAATCCTGCTTGAAAGCTAACAGATGTTTGGTTAAAGGAAAAGTTTACCAAAATTATTTACTCACACTTGTTGTTTCTACCTTTTTTTTTAGTGGAACACAAAATGCTTTTTCCAAATTAAGAAATGTTATGCTATATATTATATGCGTTATATTCCACATCTTTTAAAGCAATACAGTATATTTATGTGAGGAACTGACTTAAACTACTTTATTATTTAAGAAACTAATTTAAAAAAATGCTCACTGATAATCCTTCCCTGTTCTGGGGTCCACAACCCCATTGTTAATTTTATCTGTCTGTTCACCAAAGTTATTTTGTGGCTTTAGAAGACTGTAGTTGAATTTACTACAAAAATAGTGTTTAATGATCCTAAGGTAGGGTGGATTGTCCTAATGTGGGACACTTACACTTCAGTGGGTGTGGCTTTCCCCCAAATTAATGAACGCTAGTATAATTTCACGATTTCATTGGTTTGGGGGAGAGCCACACCCACTGAATCTTAATTCATTTTTTGTTTAAATAAACATTAAATAAATACTTAAACATTAGGCAGTGTCCCACATTAGTACCATTCACCCTAACTGTGGTTAAATGGAAAACAATTACGTATAGATATTTTCTACGTTTCTGTTTCGATGTTTGAGTGAAAAAAATCTAAACAAATAGGTTTGGAGGGGTGAGCAATCAATTGCAAAAACATTATTTTTTTGATGAACTTTTCCTTTAACACAAATGCATATGGGGCTCTAACTTATATGTAGCAACTGCTGTAAAAATAATTTTATTGGTTATCAGAGAGAAACTGATATTGTCTCTACTATCTGTGCATCTTATCATGAGAAGGTGAAAGTTTCCTGATCGCCATAATCCTCCAGTGTACTATCTGAGAGACATTGGTTGTTGGTGGAGCTCAGTATCTTCCCTGCACACCAAGCTCTTTCTCGGCTGCCTGCTCGATGGCCCCGTGAATATTCCGCACTTCCTCCTGGGTCAGAGTTCTCTCCATGTGACGGTATACCACACGGTAACAATGGCTCACTCTCTTTGTCCTGTGAGGATATAAAAAAGAGAAAGCATGAGGATGGACAACAACAATCTCAAACGCATAGTACACAAAAAAATATTTTTCCTCTGTGTTCCAGATTTTTGAAGTGAGTTGATAACCAGTCAACAGTGGCACCTATTGACTTCCATTGTATGGACACAAAACCACTAAGACATTTCTCAAAATATCTTCTTTTGTGTTCCACAGAAAGAAAAAGTAATAGATATTTGAAATGACATAAGGGTAAGTAAATGACGGATACATATTAATTTTTGGGTAAACTGTTAACTGAGTCATTAAGGTAAACTTAGAACATATCTTAAAATATTTTCTTCCACAGAAGAAATCAAGTCATGGGAGTTTGTAACAGCGTGAGGGCGAATAAATAAGACTTATTGTTGGATGAACTCTTCCTATAATGGTAGTTTAGTTGGCGTAGGGCAGAGATTTCTGCACGAATAAGTTATATAACAGTATATATAAGGTCAATCTAATACGTGCAACAAACTCGTTCAGGGAGCTCGGCACACAAACTCTCTCTCACACAATGTGGCGCGGTTCATCTCCGGAGAGTAGCTTTTTGGATTAACAAAGACAAGAAACTACAAAGTTTTCACTTATGCAGGGCTCTCCCGGGACAGCTGTAAAGTCAGGCATGATTTCTTTTTGACTGTGCAGGCTGCATGCACGCAAAACTGCAGAATACAGAGGAAGAAATGAAGGGGATAGACTCGGACAGATCTTTATGGGGCAATGAAGTGAAACAAAATGGCTGACAGGCAACTGTAGCAAAACAGCTGCTGGGATTCCAGTGGAAATCAACAGGGAGCTGATAGGCTAGATCAGATTCACTTTGCTGATATTGGATTAGCAGGCAGCCGGGCTGGGCCGATACATCATAATGCAAAAGTAAAGAACACTGTGAGAACCTCAAGCTGAAATGTGTCATTTTTTCAGAGTTTAAATAAAGTGTATAATAACGTCAAATAAAGAAAGAAAACTTTTCCTATCCCAGCTCTCTGTCTAGACAATTAGAAAGAAGATGACTTTCTCAAACAACATAGTTTTGTTCTGTCAGACTAGTCGATATGTTTAATAAAACAGAATCAACCTATTGTGTGAGTTTTCAGTGGGACTGTGTATTTGTCCAACCAATGGGAGACAAGAAGAGTTTTTAGGAATCCCTAGAGCTGGGAGTTCGTGTGAGGAGACTGTGAAAGAAGTTAAAAGTAATAACACATATTTTATGCCTTGGCTTGGCTTTGCATATTCAATGATTTTAGGTCTGTCATTAAACCTGGAACCAAGGCAAGCGCTTAGAATATTAGATTATGAGGTCTTGAAACAAAGGCCGGGGAAAGATCAGGTAGGTATAAAATTACACTGGTTCTTTTGAAATCAACAAAGTTGTTGCAGCACAATGTCAGGTTTTGTATCTCCATTAACTTCTAAATTCAAAACCATGGTTCCCATAAACCTCACAATCTCATATCAAGGTCACATCCTACTACTCAGTTAGTTTAGTGGGAATAAGACCAGGGTTAGGAAACCTTTAAAAGATCAGAACCAGAAGAATTCTGTAAAAAGCTCCACAGGATATCACAGAATTTTAACATTTTCACAGACTTTGAACCAATTTCTGCAGATATTCTACAGATTTTCCTCACAGATTTCAACAATCAATGCATATTTTAACAGTATGCAGTAATAATGTGTTTTGACTACAGCTGATGTGTGTATAACTGTGTGGCGTGTTAATATATATCATTACAGTGGATGTGTTTTATATCAAGTTGCTTAATATAAATGAAATGTCCATATTATAAATGAACTTACCATTTTGTTCAAGTTCAGCTATATCAATACCATTTGTAACATACAGCAATGATGATTAACCAGATATAATAAAAACATCTGCAATTACAGGAAGCCACTTGCAGTGGAAAAAAACAGGAGCAGGTGACAGAACATTAAAATACAATTTACAGTTTTAAAGACATTTTTACAGTTTTAAAAACATTGCTGTGGTTTCATACACTGTATGTATAAGACTAGTTAACAAGACTAGTATGATAATCACTTGGTCTATATCTTTCAACTTCGTTGTCATGGCAACATAATACCGGTAAGCCAGTTACTTACATGAGCTGCATGCATGGATACCAGAAAGGAACGTGACGTATGTATCAGTAAAGCACAAAGCTAACTCCACTCACTGGAATTACTTCCGTAAAGCAGAAGTGCATCCACCTAGAAGAACAGACCCACCTCAAACAGACAATTTAGACAACCTTACTGTTCCAATAATAAATGGAATACCACTGAATAATACATGTAAGTGCTTTAATAAAAATGTCCACTTTTAAACCTTCTGGAACGCTGACCCAGTTTGCTTCCACTGTATCATCAATGTATCATCACTATATTCATCATGACATTCAAAATCAAGACATCCAGAATGGTTCTGTATGCAGCAATTGCTTGTTTCTACAGGAAAACACCTTTTATCTTTATCTTGTGATTAATTCTCCATATAAGGAAGGATCTAGGGTGAATTATAAGTGCTGTGGCGCTCCCAGTGTCTCTGTATCAATAAAGCTTATCTCCCCACAGGGAAAACCAGCATCCTCACAGTCAGGCAGCTAAAAATAACCAACAGATGAGCGCGATCCCTGGGGAACCTCATCCCTAACTGATTGACATGTTTGGAAAATCATACCTCGTGCTGCATAAGGAGAGAAAATGAATGTAATACAGTTAGCGTGTACAAAGAAAGAGCGGGAAAGCAATTACCAGATACCCCAAAATGGCAGGAAAAAACAACAACATAAATAGTCTTGTAAAAATAGACAAATAGGAATATGTCTGTGAAACGTGATGGCTTTCTACCCACACAGGCTGTGGAAAGCATTTCTGTCAACTTGTGGAATTGTCGGCTGGCGTACAGGCTCCATCTCCCAGCCAGACATCCACTGTGAGCTCCACAAACGCCAATCCTGACATTTTTAGGCTATCACTGACTGCCACTGGGACACAGACGGTTTCACGCATCCTGAACAGCCAAAACAGCTAATTGGAATAAGTGATTTTTACCCAGAACCAAAGTTTCCCGTTTTCAATTATTGCCTTTTATATCTGTCTTACTGTATCATAATGTAATGTAATGTTGAAATGTTAATGTTATGCAATGTTAAACAAGCATCGCAAATATTCTTAAGACATTTTATGTCAGAACAGTTTAACCAAAAATTTAACCAAATATTTCTATATTATATACCATAATATTAAAATACTACAACACAAAACACAAAAAGATACAGAAATTTTCTGTACAGCGGTTCAAAAAAATCAGTGAACCCCCTGGTTTAACTGGTTCACTTATATGAATGAATTACATCTAAATGAATCAGTTCACACTACACGATCATGCACCTGTTTGTGCATCTGTAAAGTGATGCAGTGTTTTGACACGCTACGTCACATCACTGCATAATGTTTTTAGTTAGCAGCGTTGTGTAGCTAGCAAAGCTAATGTGATCTGCAACCAATCATTTTTAAAAATTTGTTACAAAAATGTTCTTTTTCTAATCAATAGTTTGAAAACACACACACACACACACACAAATATATATAAAACAAATGTAAATTAGCATGTTATCTGTGGTTAGTTATTTATGGTTTATGCACAGCTTTCTCAGTCTCTATGGCTCTTTCTGCACAAGTAAAAAAAAACAGCTGACATTTCCAGCGAACACACAGGTGTTCAATAATTCAGTGGCCACAGAAGGCGAACAGAGATCCAAACACACACAACAATTCTATTTTATTGGAGTCGACTCTGTTTTATTGCTTGGCAAAATTTGGTGTGGGACTCGGCAGGTGCAGTTATTCATACAGGCTTTGCCTTGAACAGAGAGGTGGTGTGATAAACTGCAATGAGGCACATAAGAGAGAAGGAAAACTGTACAAATATGAAATTCATTCTGATAGACAAAAGAGAAACTATGCCTCGGAGACAGACAGTGTGTGCTCTAGAGCAGAAGTTTGTTAGTTGTTTATTATCAAATTTTAGAAATAGGATTTACCATCTGACATTGAATGAGCGTTTCCAAACTACAGTAAGCACCGTAACTTGATCAATTCAGGCAAACCTAGAAATTTTACCTCATTTTAGGTCCCTGAAAGCTCTTCAGCCACAGCTGACAAACTAATATATTTTCTTGATTAATTTGGCATGGGTGTAGATGTACGTTACCCAAAAGTAAGATTGTTTTCTAGCCACAGCTGAGTAGCAGCATTCAAACCCCCCAAAACAATATATTGTTTTGGTTTATTACAACAATAAAATTCAGTTTTTTATGCTGTTACACAAAAACAGACTGCTGACTGCTTTCCACCCTGCAATTAAAGATGTTAATAAAGTAAAAACAGCCCATGATTCCACTGAGATTCATATAAAAGCTCCAGTAATGTAATAAATTAAACACTGGCTTACTCTGTTGTTTGTAGTCCACAGTAACAATGTGCAAATAAACAGATTTATTCTTTGTTGTGATATCTTCTAGCATTCCACACATACATCAGCTATAACTAAACATCTGTCTTGCTCTTCATTCACTGAAGAGTGTTACAATAAGGTCACATCCTGCTACAATTTCAGTACAGGGGGAGGAACTAGACCAACTTTTCAGTCTTGTACACCCCACAGCTCAATTTCTCAAATACTTCCACAACTTTGATATCCCATCATGTACATCAAACTATATGTGGTATGTGATTGATTTCCAGAAAAGTCATTCTTGTTTTTATAGTGTTTTATACAGCACAGATTGTTTCAAAGCAGCTTCACAGGAACATTCATCAATTATGAAAGTGCCTTTAAAGGTGCAATAAGTGATTTCTGAGAAACGCTGCTGTTATTTGAAATAGACACTCAAACAAACAAACCCTTTCCTTCATGTCTTCACCCTTAAATAACAAACATGCAGAGCAGCACAGGGAATGACTAACAGCTGGCGGATACTCCCCCTACTTCTGATTGGCTACAACAGTGTTGTGGTAATTAGCCACTTTAGTTTAATTTCGTATTTACATAGCCAGAACATTTCTCATCACAAATACATAACTAACATCTAATAAATATTCACAAAATTGTTTGTTTGGCTGTTAATTTTAATTTTATTCTCTGATTATAAAAGACTCCTGTAACACGCTTGTCAATTAAATATTTTAATAGTGTTTAACTCATATATCTAATGCTTTTATACAAGTGTGTACTAAGCTTTGTTTTACTACACTATACTAAATCCATCCACCACAACACAGTAAATGCAACAACAAAAAAAGCTAGTTTCTACACAACAGTTATGAGCTTTGTTATTGGCTAATAACAAACCAACTGTAAAACTACAAACAGAGAACAACTCAGATAAATTCAAACCAAATGTCATTTCACTGAACCTTTCAGTGTCCACTGTACTGACAAGGGATGTTAAAACAAAGGCACATCAAAATATACGGTACAATGAAAAAACCTGTTTAATGTTCCTGGAGCCCAGCAGCAGTGGTAAGGTAAAGGCCATAGTGACAGTGAACAGTGTTTCTCCATGTCCTCTGTGTGTGCGGGTCTGTCACTTTGTGAGGAACTGTAACATCAGAGCCCTATTCTAACTGAGCCTTCAGTGTGGCCTTTGCCTCCCTATGCGGTAATTGGGAACAGCATTTCAAGAGAGAGAGACTGACTGTACAAAGCAATTTAGAAGACGCAAGACAAGCAAAACACTGCTTTTCTTTATCTCTGTGTGTTATTAGCTTCAAAACCGCAGCAGTTTTTGCCAAACATTCACAAGCTGAGGTATATCTAGTCTCATATTAAAGCAGACTTGTTTTTCGTTCATTATGAAACTAACAATTTTTTTTCAAACAGTATTTTTGTTTCTTAGCAATGCTGGCTGCTAATTTATTTTAATGGATTTGGTTTAGGGGGCGTCTGTAGTCTCAGACCAACAGTTTGAAAAATAATGATTCAGTCCAAGTACCAAATTTACATATATTTGCATCCTGTATTTATTTTTTAGCTGGGTTGTTTTTCATTTTTTTCAACCATTGCCCTTCATAAGTGTATGCAGAAATCAGTTGTAAACTGGGACCTAACATCTGATTAAATTATCAGAAAATTATTTAAATAAGAATTAAAGCTTTTTTCCAAGGCTTTTTTTAATTATATTGTCTCTCTGCAGTAAAGAATGCCGTGTCTTATCACAATCGAAGCCTTGAACATTGTTTTTCATGTCCATTTAACAATATAAACAAATAATAATAACAACAAAATAAACAATGATAATAAAAAATAGAATAAAAATAGCAATTAAGGTGTGTAGTCCTGGAGTATAAAGAGATCTTGAGTTTTCCAAAGTTGAACAGCGCCATCCTATAGTATTACATATATTGATTAAATCTGTGCTGTGAAATAGTAATGTGTTTGGGTCATCTAAGTCCATAGATACAAACACAGGCTGTACATCAAGTGGTAGACGGGAATTTCATTTCAGCTAATGGGCAACCACATATACAGGGCTAGAGTTTCATTCATAGAAGCCATTCTCTGCCGGCAAGGTAAGAGCATGATTTTCAGAATGGAAGACATTATGAAACAAGACACTCCCCTATTGGTTAAAGCTAAGGGGGAAAGGGGCTGAGAGAAAATTCACTCAGTGAGCAGCTAATGACCAGGAAGAGCTGCTAACAAGCCTTGCACTCAAGGAGAGTGATTTCCTGTTAAATGAGTATTTTCGGAAATGGGCCAGCAATCTGTATTATAAATATCCTCAAGAAGAAAGTCAAACATAATACAGGAAATAGCCAAAAGTTCTCAATCAGTGAGGAGAGTAAGAAACATACCTAAAAGATCCATCCCTGATCAAATTTCGTTTGTTGACAAATAACATTTTCATAGTGCACGGATCATCAGTATAGCTATGACATCAGAGGCCACACATAACAACTAAGACCCCACCCCTAGTAACACTTCAATAAATGCAATACGATAACTTGTTTGCCCAGTAAGAGGATTTGAATTTGACTCTTATATCCTCTGATGAAAAGGCAGGCAATGAAAGACACAAGACGACATTCATTTTATCAAAGACTTGTCAGCCTTTCTCTTCACCATCGTGGAAGGAAAGAGCTGAAGAAATCAATTTGCATTCCATTAGGAGCTCCGGGTTTCAGCATTCCGACTCACAGAAGACAAACCTCTTGTCTGTATTAATCCGACAACTAATTTATTTTCTAATCATACCTGACAAAGAGGAGGGTTACCGAGAGCCCCTCTTGTTTTGCGTGTCGGAATACTGGATGCATGGATGGATAAGGGCGATGTCAAGGGCACTTCAAGGGTCATGTTTGGTTGGATGTTACATAAGCACAGAAGAACTTTATCTCTGTGGAACGCAAAAAAGAACACAACATTGATCACCCGCCTTTTCAGTGGCTTTGTTTTTTTTTCTAATTTAATTTGTCGAAGGGAATTTAAAAACTATCTTCAATAACGAGTTGGAGAGTTAAATCTGTAAAATCACAAACTTTAATACAGGCAGAAAAGTATCTTAAACTAGAGTGAAAAAACACAGCAGGAATGATGCTGTGTTGCTTACATTTGCACTTTAAATTATGTAAGTGAATCAAAAACAACAGCACGGTATAAAACTACTGACATATAGTCATTGAATAAGAACATACAAACAATAAAGTTTCTATTGCATTTCTTTAGATCTATTGCAGAATATTAAGATATATAGTGTCTTCCATAAGTATTGAGAGAATAAACGAAAATTTACTCTGTTTGTGGAGTTAAGAAAACATTTATGATTAAAAGATGAATATGAGGCAAATATGCAGAATGTCCCATTTTTTGTCATTTTTTACTGCTTTTCTTTCAGAGTCAGTTACCTCGACCTCATCTTGGCTTATGTGTGTTGCATCGAGCACAAGACTCAGCAATAGACAATATAAGCAATTCACAGAACTGATACAGAACTGAAATTGTAATGTAAATGTAAATATTACACATTCCCTGTTTTAAATGTGTGAACAGTTAATGTAACTAGAACACAGCAAATCAGTTACAAAAAACTATCAGCCAATTGTCCCAATACTTAGGCTCACATAAAATAGAGGGATTAAACTCTGCTGTTCTCTTTAACTGGTGAAACATTTATTTGTCACAGCCTGTGACAAAATGTGACATTTAGTACTTTTGCCTCTCTAGCTTTTCCTGATTCCACAGCAAACACAGAATTATTATTTCACTGTCCCAAATACTTTTGGAGGGCACTGTAAATAACTAGCATTAAATTACTAGTTTGAAAGTGTATGGAGCTCGATTAAAGAATTTCCAATGATTTATATAAGCAGTCACTGACATACTTTTTACCATGCTTTACATTTCCATGGTAACAGTAACTTTCCTGATTGGTGGAGCTTATTTCTGTATTATGGGTAGTGTAGTTCTTCACTGGGAATTCAGCCATAACACACCCTTTTTAAATTGATGAAATCACACTGACGTGGTTTCTACAGAAACTAATATAACTGCTTACCCTCTGAGCACCTTAGATCTGTCAAAAGGTTTAACCATTAGCATTAAAAATGTATTTCTCCACGAAGTCATATCTAATTGTAGTTTTAAAAAGGTATGTTCCCATTAGATTTGTTTTTTTTAAACCAACACAAAGTCCAGCACAAAGGAACTCACAAAGGTGATTCTATGCTCCTGTTCAGGGCTCTGTTCTAAAATCTGTTCCCATATCAGTACCAGGAGGGACAAGTAAAAAGAGACAATGTTCATGAGAAAATAATGAAGCTAATTAAAAGAAAAGTGCCTCTGATGATGTGAAGGGGAATTTGATGAAAATGATGAAGAAAGGGAAAGAGAAAACTTTGGGGAGATCAAATTAAAATTCCAGCTCAGAGGGAAGTCTGCAGGCAGAGAAGGAGTCACTGAATTATTAAGCTCTCTGTCATAAAAGCAGGGAAGCACCTCTATCAATAGAGGAACTCATGGAAGGTTGACAGTACGACTTCTTCTAGACAAAAATAAATGGTGCTGATGTTGAATCAGTCGGATCTGAGCTGCATAATGTGGCGTGTGATGTTCATTGTTCTCACAGGCTGACTGTAATGGAAAACATAATGATACTGTAAATGATCAAATGCCACAAACACACACCTGAGATTAAACACATTGCGATACAAATGTTGATTCATGCTGATTTGTTTGCTTGTTAAATTGCAACGTGTGATTCATAATGGTGTTTAGTCAAAACACAGGAAACTGCAGATGAAATTTGAATTTAAATTGTTACTATTTCGTCTGAATTAATGACTGATCAAAAAAGCACCACAATGCACCTGAGACTCAGTTAAATAAAAGCAAAAAAGCATTTTAACCACCATTTTTCATTTAAAATTTCTGGAGGAAGCCAACAAAGACAGGCTTAGACGGATAAAAAGACAGTTTGTATCTGACTGATTATGGCAGATAAAGTTTTAATCAAGAGGATTCTCTTAAATTTTTTATGGGGAAAAAGCTGTGAAACATATCAATTATTAATGTAGTGTAATTCTGAATATTTACAGTCCCTGCTCTTCTGACGCTATCAGAAACACCCAAAATCTAGTTTGTGCATGTATTAAAGTGAACAATCAATCTAAAGTGAACAACAAAGATTTAAATTCATGACACAAAAATGAGAAATTATCCTAACCACACATTGTTATATTGTACTTAAATTATACCTAAACACCAGAACAGGAGAATAACATAATAACTTATGATTTTAATATTGTAACTATTAGAAAGCACAATAACATCAAATGAACTGTCCACATTACTTCCATTCATTAAAATGGTAAAATCTGACAGAAATTCAACAGTTCCAATCTGACAACTCTACCAAAGTTCTACCACAGTCTTAGTTTTAAGACTACCAATTATTTTGGAAGTGACTATTTCAGGTAAACCCACCCCCAAACTACATACAAAAATATAATGAACTGTGAGTGAGTATTTTACTTGTTTGTAAACACGTTTTTGATGTGAATAAGCTGCAGTCTGTACCCAGCATTATGCCAATAGTCAAAGACCTAAATAATAAAACAGAAAAATCCCTAAAGCATTATTTCAAATTGAAGCTTTAGCTACAATCTCCTTCTCCTTTCATTTATGATTTGTTGCTATGCAGCAAAGTTACTAGCTACCACTGGTCCTGATATTCAGCTGAATAATACAGATATGAGTAAAAACTGCTGTGTCATAAATAATTATGACAAGAACAACAAAGGAATAGCAGAACAAAAGATTTATTTGCTACAGTATAAAGCTGAAAGAAAATGCAAGTACTGGCTGGACTTATTGTAGGTCTAGGGGAAACATTAACATGGATATAAGCACACCGCATGGGTGTTGCTGGGGGCAATTTAAGCCTAGACCCAAATGTTTCCTTGCAGTAGTCCAGGACTTTTGAAGTACTTGTAGTGGAGCCTCAGTGTTCCTGTAGCTCTACTAGAAGAGTATGGCACAAGCAACGGCTGACTTGTGGATTCAGTTGTGAGGTGTGTAGCTTGAATACATTGTCACTTTTGAATACAAGTTGCTTTGAGAAAAAGCGTCTACTGAATGCATAAATATAAAAATCATTCAGTTGCAATCTGTATGATAAGGATGGGTAGTTTGCTGGCTAAAATCTCCCCACACACAAAATGCTACACACTGACTGATTATAAAACTGGCCAATTTCAATGCACTTGAGATGATTAGTCATTTGCAGTCTGGTTAAATCAAACAGCGCAGGTAACCTTTAGTCCCTGATATTTTGGCCTTCAGATGTTCCCTGGACTAAAGATCTAGACCTACATTTCTTCTGCAGTTGCATGGAACCAACAGGAACATGAGCAACTTCATATTAACATAGACCCATTCTGTCCCAGATGGGTAAGAGTGGACAGCCAGCAGTATTTACACTGTGCTATGAAGACGTCCTACCCAGCTACACACTGAAAGACTTTCTATTATTTGTCAATGCAAAGCACTTCCATGGCGTGTATGACGGTCGCCTACTCACCATCTGCTCAGCCAGCGAGCGGCTGATGAGTCTTTTCACTTCATCATGTGACTCTAAGCACTGTGTGGTCATCCATACAGTTAAATGCATTATGGGATAGTGTTACAGAGGGCCTAGCCATATAATTAAGCTTCAAGAGCTTCATCATATTGTTATTGCAATCTGTTATTGTATTTTTATGTTCCTGGGAAATAAAAAATAAGTACTATTGGATTTTTCCAAAGAATGCATCATGAAATGCATCGCTACAGCTAACCACTCAAGTTTACTGGCTTCATAGTATGTAGCTCATGTACTATACTAGCTAAATAACCAGATGGGTTGGACCCTAGCCAGCTGGCATAACACAAGAACCTTCTCTTATGTAAGTAAAACATTTGCTCCTCATATGATAACTGTAAGACAGTGGGACCATTGCATGTAAAGGGGGTTAAACTGCTGCTTGGATTTCTGAATCGATCCATTTCATGCAACAGTGAACAGTTGCTGTGAAGCTGTGCTCAGGGAGGCCTGATTTTCATGGATTTACCTTTATGGACCCATTCTTCAGGAGGGCCCGAGAAGCCAAAGATGTATATAAGTATATGAGCAATGTAATAACCTCCTCTTTTCAGAGATAAAGGAATAATGCAAAGACAAGCTATGCAATGTCCAAAGGTTTATCCAAATAAAAAGAATTGTTTTCACACAATGATCATTTCATACATTGTATACGTAGTGGCTGTGTGTGGAAAGTGAGAATTTTTACACTATTTTCATCTAATAGAAGTCTTTGTGGATTTCACAGTTTTGATATAATGGAATTTACATGGTACAACAAGCTACTTCAAAGCATAATATTGTATGACCACGCCCATGTGCAAAAACCATGCAACCTTCTGGTAGTGTGGTAACTAAACATAAAAACGAATACACAGCGATTTATAAACTGGTATATAGTCTCCTTACAGAGCAAATATTCCTTGGTAAACCTGGTTTTGAGGACAGGTCTCCAGGGCCACATTGGTAGAATCTGGATCGAGGGCCTTGATTCAGACTTTAAATTTTCATGAGGGAATATAACTGAAGCGGATGCAGATTTGCATTTCCAAATCTAAGGCTAAGGTTAGGATTTACCGTCTAAAAAGATCTTTAGACGTTAGTAAAGTGTCAAGTTTGTAATTTCTGTATCACTAGCATCATTGAAAGAAAAAAATTAATTATTTCCAACAGGTTTCCTTCCCCATCAGCCAATGAACAGCCAATCAGAAAGCCACAGCTTTTATGGGGGAAAATGAACATATGAATTGCTCACCCATTGTTGTTTCTGCATATTAAACGAACAGGAGAAAATAAACATACTTTAACATGTAGCATGTAAGTTAAGATAATCATTGGCTTTTTTGAACATACACTCCAGTAAACTCGGCGTGGGACGGTCCCACGGACGACAGTGAATATGCAATAACACACAGATGTGGGGGAGGGGCAGCGAAGGGCAGAAAGGTCAGTGAGGTCTCTATTCTTTCTGCAGGATTTGATTGAAATCACTCAGTCACTGAGTGAAACACATTACTGTGTGGCAGTGGACAGCAGCAGGGTCACAGTCACCTGCAGTGCTTGCCTTTAATCCTCCAAAGGCTCTCTATGCACTACCTTCTCATTACTGCACTTGCAGCACACACACACACACACACACACACACAAAATAATGGAAACCTACTGCATGCATCCATAGTACATTTCTACTATGATTTATATAATGTTCTTGGTGGGTGAATTTTATGTAAACAAGTCTATATAGTTTCACCTCTGTTCACTGCAAAAGTTATTTCCTTAATTTTGTACTTTTGACTTGTTTTTGACTACTTTGGTTTATTGCTTATAACACAGAAAAGCAATTTTCCAAAGGAGTAAAAATAATCTTAATTAAAAATATATCCTCTTCAAAAGTTTTAATATTTTATGCTGTTTTGCTTCTTGAGTAAATTTATTATATTTTCAGGATGCTTAGAAATTTTTTACTGGAAAACAAGGCAAAAATACTGATAAAAAAATGTTATTTTTGGCAATGTTCTCCTAATGCAGAGCTCACAAATAATCACAATTATAGCTGTAACAACCCTGTTCTGCATCACAGCGTAAAATTCTGAGAAATTCTCATAGATGTTTAATCACATTGTGGTCAGATATATCACTCATAGTCTGAACAGTGTAGGGTAATAATTAACGCCATCAATCAAAACTGGAAAACAGTCATGACTGATGATCTTCAACTTTGTTTCTAAATGCTAAATAAATGGATAAAATAAAATAAATAAATGAAATGGATGAATGAATGCACTTCCATTAATCATATCAATGTTTGAGAGAAATTTCTAGAAAACAAACTTTCAATTCATACACAAATATTCAGATTTTCTATAGTAATGTTTCATTAACTTTTCATGAATTATAAATATTTTAAAGACATTATGTAGAAGTGCCATATGTATGAAATATCCAGCTCCAATGCACAGTGATGAGCTGCAGAGAGCGAGTTAGTCTACTGTGAGCTCCATAATTAATTGTTGATGCAGGGTGTACCGGAGAAATCTGGCCTGTTTTTAATATCTTTCATCTGGGAGGCCTGAGAGATCTCAGACTCTGTGAAGTGCACAAGGAGGCGGCTCAGTGGAGTATTTCTCGTTTTTTTGCACCCTATCTGTTTTCCATCAAGCACACTAGTGTGTCATCGCCTCTGACATAATGCATCATGTGCCGTGTGTCTTACTGTCTGCTAATGGCTGCCTCTCTGTGACAAATTCCCTGCCATAAGTCCTTCCAGTTCAGTTACCCTTTTATAATCTGATCTTATTCCTCTCCGGTGGATAGTAAGATAACCCAGCAAATTACAGGTATTTTCAGATGAACCAATTCTCTGATGTTTTTTCAGTGCAATAAAAACTCAATTGCAAAAGCTCTTTTTTACACATGTTTGAGCCTCCAGCAGGAGCAGCAATTAAATTAGAAGATTATGTGTGGAGCACATGCTGAAATTACTAATACTCAACTGATAGCAAAGCGCTTTAGCAGCACAAATTTAAGGTCACGGATCGAACATCCCCAGGGAACACACACATTGATAAAATGTAAAACCTGAATGCACTGTAAAACGCTTTGGATTAAAGAGTCTGCCAAATGTAAAACGTCAAATTCTCCTAAGTCTTACCATTGCCTGAATTTATTTTCACAAAACACAATTACAACAACCTAGGAAGTGGAAAGAGGCAAACAGCAAGATTCATAGAAGCAGGCAGAAAGAGAGAAGAAGGCAAGGAATAGGGGATTGAGTATAAGAAAGAGAGAGACAGACAGATAAAAACAAGAAATAAAGGAAAGAACAGAAAAGAGACAGAGCGAGATATATAAGGGATGATTGGCTTCAGTTACATTTGAAGCCTGAGAAAGGCTCCTGGGAACTGGAGCTCTCAGTGGGAGCTATCAAACACATTAGCGGCACAGCCTCTCTCAGTAACGAATGACTGGTAAGAAGGAGAGAGACACCGGTCTATTGCGGAGTTTGACATTAGCTGAGCAATCTAGCTAGAGTTTTATTCTCTTCTATTTCCTGTTATTCCCCTTAATTATTTATGCCAATTTATTTTACAGTTGCTGATTGCCAGATGCCATTTCCTCCTTTTAAACGCTCATCAAACGTTTCACTTGACCTTTTCTGAAGGGGATAAAATCACACTTGTTTCTGTTTTTACAGATGATCTCTGTGGTGCTCTTTGACTTCCTGACTCCGGTGAAACCGCAGACAGCGCAGCCTGTATTACACATACAGCTGTTTTCCCTTAAATATTTCAGATCTGCAGCTGATGACAGGTGTTCTAAAATTACAGTCAGAAAATCTCCATATCTCTTTAGATTTGTATCGACACCGGCCATCAACTGCAAGTCGGCGGGCGCCACCAAACCCCCTGAGAAGCAAAAGTGTCAGTATTCACAGGTATAAATGTTTAATACTACTGTGCCGTTTGCACCCAATCAATAAATCGCCAGCGAGCTGTCGAGTCTCAGCAGTGTCTGTGAGCAGTGTAGCTGTTATAACAGTCTGACAGCATCAGGTACTGGGGGGGTGAGCTGATTGTTTTTTCCACCTTGTAAAACCCGGAGATAACGTGCTTGCATTTGCATGAACAATAGAGAAGACAATCAGACGCAAGTCTGTGGCGAATGCTTTAATGTGTGTTTCTCAATTATCGGATGGGTCAATCACAATGATTGCGTGAGACTGGACCAGCTACCAGATGCCTGTGGCCTGTTTTCATCTTCCGGTCTGCATGTAGCACGATAATTAAACTGGTCATCTTAACCTGTAAAGTGATGCAGTGGAGCGCTAATGGAATCTATAAACAATGATTTTCAATATCTGCATTGCTGGGCACTATATTAAGAAATTGCTAAGTTACCTCAAGCAAGTAAGGCCAAAATAAATGGCCAAATCATACAAATACACTGTGAAGGATTTGCAAAACTATAAAAGAAATTCACAATATCTCTTTCTCTAAACCTGCTTAGCTTTGTACCTTGTTTCATTCTACGCTTTATGTACAGTAAGGCAGATGTTGTATATGTAGGCCATTCCATCAGTCACCTATTTGAACACATGATGGTTAGTATGCTGCTGTAGAGTGAGATGCCTGAGTAGATGACACCCAGCAATTCAGTTTACTAGTTTTTGGAACAGAGCTAATATTAAGATTAGAAGGCTCAAGAACAAACATGCCACAAAGAGGCTGGGAGGAATTATTAAAATGTCTCAAACTGTTTACTTTTCGAAGGTGTGTTGGCGCTGATCAGAAAAACAAACAGGAAACAGTGTGTTTGTGGTTTGTATTCCTGTAATAGTCCATAATGGATTCGTAATAATTAGCTATAACATTTACTCAAAGACAAAGGTTAATATAAAACAATTTGATTGCTTGTTTTGATCAAATTAAATCACAATTATACAGTATGTATAATTATGAGGCTGTCAATGTGACTGAGACAAATTTGGACTGAAAACATAAGCAAAGGCGTAGGAACAGTCTGAAAATTATGTAACATGATGTCTGGCCTGTAGTCCTACCTGATTTGCTAAAATAACTTTTGCAAGTAAGCAATTGCCAAACAGTAATTGAAAATCCCAGGGTGGCTAAGTAACTCTTGGTCTTTAAGTGTCTATATTACCAGACATTCACCTCAGTCTTTGCTCATGGGTACCTTTTCTGAATCTGATTTTAGTCAATCACCTGAGCCAATCAGAATAATAATGTCAACATTCCTGATTGGTTGATGGAACCACAAAAGGTGCACAGTCCCAAACATCATAAACACACTGAAATGACAATGGTTCTAAATAGCACAACCAAAACTGAACAGAGCACCAGAAAACACCATTAAAGCCCTTGTTTTCTAAATTTCTAATTTAGCAGATCTGAAGAAGTAGCTACACATGAGAGGTGAAAGAGGAAAGATGACGAAGGCCTAGCATCACCATAAAGACAAGCTCAACTTCTCAGCAGATGAGCACAGCAGATCCATTTCTAATTACTGTAGAAAGGTGCAAAGTGATTCCTCTTCAAGTCCCTACGGGACTCGGTACTGGACACAATGGCTCCAGCATGTAAACTGTTTAATAGCTTCTTATGCTGATAGTAAAACAACAGTGCATTTATGCATTTGGCACTTTGATACAACAGACGCACAGTGCACAAGAACACCAGACAAGAGTTTTACAGGACGAGTGCTTCAGTATTCATGCTTGTGTGATGTATACTTATCTTAAAACAAAACTGAGTTAAGCTGTGTGCTTAGAGTACATTAATTCTACTTGATGCAGTAATTTTATTTGAATCAATTCCTATCAATTCACATGTCACATGATCTGCACAAAATTTAGGTGTAAAAAACATAAGTACTACACTAGTAATAATTGAAAACAATTATTATTGTTTGCAACAATTATTTATTATTGTAAAAACAATTAACAATAATAATTTTCAATTATTATTAGTGTAGTACTTAGGTTTTTTTTTTTTTTACGTTTTTTACGCCTACATTTTGTGCAGATCATGTGACAATTGATAGGAATTGATTAAAAAAATTACTGAAATTAGTCCTAATATTTAATGAATGAATATGCATGGGACAGTGGAGGTGTGGGGCACTTGGAATTTGAATTCCACAGCAAATGTGTGAAGTTTTCTGTACAGTTTTACAGTGACAGATTCAGTGTGACTTCGAGTACAATCTTTCAGTGCATGTTCCTCATCCAACTGTGCCGCCTGTCAGACAGTTGAGAGATTTGCCTCTATTATGAAAAACATTCAAAATCACCAGAGACAGAATGGCGCCAATGCCAGTGAGTCAGTTTTTGCTGGAAGCCATTAATCCATACATCTCCAAGCTAATTACAGCCCCTCTAACACACTCTATCCACTTCCTGCTTTTCAAAGGCATTTATAAAAACATCTATTCGTCCCGCTCACATACTCCTAAGCTCTTACAAGCTAAGACTGTTAACATCTTCATAACATCATCAACATAACTTCATAGATATTTGCTTTATTCTGCTGGGCTCTTCTGAAGGTCTTGGTCTGGCAGAGTGGAGCCACATTGATCGGATGGTTGGTCTGGTCAGGCTCCAGGTAAGGATCAAACTGAAGATAAGGATTACTGTACACTGTCTGCCAGGGCGCCCTGAAAGCACCTCCTGTAAGGTGACCCAAGCCCAGGGAGATGACAAATGCCCTGCAGCGTGAGTGTCTATGTGTGTGAAACGAGGAACCTCCTCTGAGGGGTAAATGGATAAGAGATGAGGGTTATGGGAGGTGATTTTAGCACAGGGAGATCACCTTTTGATGGTTGTTGGAGGAATTCTTTGGAAAAAGACTATCTTCTTCATAGCTGGTGTGTGTAATCGCAGCACCACTAGTGGCCTCAACTGGAATTTCAGAATTAATTATTACTTTTAAACCTCCTGTAGTGCTACTCCCATCTACCAGTATTCAGGACAGGAGTCCTGCCCCTAACACACACTATTGGCTGAGCCAAAAGATCACATGTCAGACCTCTCAATCAAACAGAGCAAAGGGGAATCCTGGAAACAGTATTTTAAAAGAAAATATGTAACAATGTTTTGATAATAAATACATCTTGGTTTAATATGTAATAACTACAAAGCCATTCAATTAATTAAAAGCATGTGTTGATTTTATCAGCATCAATTATGCTGCTTTTGTTACCTTAGAAAACATAAAAATATTCTTTTTTGTTGTTTACCAGTGCTTTTTTTGACCAAATCCCATGAACAAAATGCAATTATAAAAATTAAGCAGCGGTCTCACCGCCACTGATGGAAGCGGTGTCTCTTCCCTTCCAATTAGTGTTTCAGATGGTCAATAAAGCTTGTGCAGAGGGTGGAAAGACTCTGAGACAATTAAAAGAAGCCTCGACAGGATTAGCCCGTCAATCCAAACCACAATAACAAAGGCCTAACCAAATGGCTACTTCCTAATGACAGAATGGCTGCCCAAATCCTTTATAAAAAACTACATTTGATGTGTTCGGACTGGGTGTGGTGGACTAGGTGATGATAAATTCAGATTTATTGCAGTTTGGCAGGCTAATCTGAGAATACTGTGCTACTGATGGCTGCTCTGTGGGATATGATCAATATCTCTAATGCTGGGTTAAGTTAATCTAGCCCGTACATTACATTACAGTATAAAAATAGATTTACTCGCAGAACACAGGGGCAGGATTTACAAGATCAACAGAATGGAGATTTACAGGACTGTAGAACTAACTTGCGTCTCAGGTTAACTAGTGATCAATAGTTTGGTGCACTTATTTCAATGAAGAAAAACAAACTGCACATTCTCAAGTGCCTGGAATTATGCATTCCATCAAAATATGTAACAATGGGAACATTGAGAACAGATCATCTTCAGAATGTATTCTATTGATCCTGGAAAAACAGCTCTGATCTTCTTCATTACTTTCTTCTAAAATTATGACGGATTGATATGTCTGCTATTTAAGCTCTATGTTTACCTCACTAAAGCTAATCGTACATTTAAGCATTAAGCATTTCCTTACATCCACCCATTCTACAAACCCTCTTGTCTTCTGCGGGGTCAAAATTTCCAAAATCTTGGGCCATAAACAACTTCCTTACATTTCCTAAAATACATAAACTAAAATTATTTATAACCAAAATATTTAAAACCAAAATGCTCTAAATAATTTAGTATATTACAAATCTACTTGCACATGTATTTTCATTAATATGATAAGTGACCAGAACAAGCTGACGTCTAGTCTAGTAAACATTGGAAGTAAACATGGTAGAAAACATTCAGAATTTAATTTTAGGGTAGATAGACCACAGTGTAATTTATTTTGTGTTTCATATCAAGTGAGGTTTTTACAGGCTGAGCCTCTTGAAAAACTGTAAATGTCTGTCCAGACATTTATAGGGCCATAAATGCAAAGCACAAATCTCATGAAGCTAATGTGATTTGCTACTCTAAAACAGCAGGCATTCAAAGCCACTGCACTTACTAAACAAGAAGGAACAAAAATTTTAAATGCGTTAAAGTCATAGTGCAACTGTCTGTTAAGAAAAGTTCAGTTTCTTTAGAAGATACAGCTCATTACAGCTGCATATGGGTTGGTTAAATTACCTAGAGATGAGAGACCAGCAACTAACTAGGTAAAATGTGAATTAACTGACTTGACTTGAGACTGGGACATGATCAATAAGGATTTTAGAAATTCTACAAAATCATGCTAACGTGTCATGCTAACTAAAAACAGTTTGACAATACAATACAAAAAAGCCACTTTAAATGTTGAGATCCAAACAGAAAAAAACATCAAATGTGACTGAACTTCATGTGTACGAAGAATCTCATTTTCATAGCAGGGTCTTTGTTTTCTGCACGCCGCTTATTTTTCTCAACCTTTTCAGGAGAAAATTAATCAAATTCTACCAGGACCACTGGTGTATTCACATTTAAATTGAACATTGTGAATGGTTGTTTTCTTCGCAAAGAGTGTGCTTGTGTATTGTGGCATCAAAAATCTCATGAGTATTGTGTTTGCTACATGAATGAACATGTTTTTTTCAGAGGTGAACTAAGGACAGTCATATGCATCAATGTTTGCCTTTGATGCTTCTATTGGGCATGAAAATTGCCCCCCTCCTATGTGATTGTTTACAAAATTCACTGTGATAAAGCCCAAATGCCTTATAATGGCAGTGTGACAGTTGGAAGGAAATAGCCAATCGAGTCACTGCCCCTATAGTCAGAGGGTGATAAGGTTAGAATGGCCCAATCAAATTATAGAATCACAGAATCTCTCTCAATGGTGTGTACTCACTAATATCTGCTATCATCATTACCTGCATTATGTTGCTAGCTTGTCGTATTCTTCCTGATATGCTATCCATTCCTCTACACTCTCCATGTTTTCATAGCCTCTTACTCATCACTTTGAGGTTATTTTATTCCTTTGCATCACTGGAGAGGATGATTTTCCACTAGCCTACTGGAAAAAACATCTGGTTTTTGAAAAATAGTGACAGGTTTTGTGCTGGATTAAGGTGATTTGTCAGCTCTAACCAGTCTGACCAAACTGGTCTACATGGTTGATTTGCTAGTAACCATCTTAAGTTTTTTCCCATGCATCTGTATTATTGTAAAATAACCAGTTTCAGACAAAATCCAGATTGCAAAAGTATAAACTACACAGTGTAGACCAGTTAGATTTATTACTATTGTTATTTTTGTTTTGGACCTTTTTGCCTATATTCATTGGTTAGCCCTCAATGCTACATTGTGGTGTTGGTCTCTCTTGATGTGGTAGTAAAAGCCTTTTCTCTCAAACTCCCTGAGAACAGGCCTGTCACTCAGTTACTGACCTCTGACCCCTGAATGGTCTGACATTGGTAATATAACAGCGCTTGTTTGTTGTTTGTTTAGCTCCAATCACCAGAGGCTCTGAGGGGATGCCCTAATATAATGCACGTGTCTAGACATACGCAAGCGCATATGTGCGCATTTTGTCAGGTTATTTGTTAAGGAAAATTGGGTGCCCAACCAATCCTAAACAGCACTTTATATTTTCTAAATCTGTTGGGAGAAATTGGCTGATAGATTCTGGGGAGAACAATGCTAATATTTTTGGCCTGTCCTGTAACTCCTCGACCTTTCCCCGCACCATACGCTCGGTGACATGCCAGAGACTGGCACCTAACAAATCACAAAGACACAAAACAGCACAAGGACTCTTGGGAAGACATGTCTGAACAGACACATGCACACCTTCGAAGAGGACATCAGTGTTTACGCAGTATTCCTGTGAGGCCTGGAGGAGCCGCTTCACTGCCACCGCCTTGAGCGACTCTCTAATTACTCTATTGATCCAATCAGAGTGGATACTGGCCCCTGACTCACTGGCAACAGTATGTTCCCTTTTGCACATTTCCCTGTTCAGTCGAGTATTTTATAGGTCGTCACAGAATTATGATCCATGCTAGCTAACAGGTGGCATGAAATCGCTGAAAGTGAAGGGTCATTCTGACAAATCTGCTATTTAAACTACAAGAACAGCTGTGTACACATTTCCTTCCTCTGTAAACAAAGTTTTACAAAGAATTATAACCAAAACAACCCCCACAATTTTGGGTTCCTAATAAACACTTTTCTAACACTGTTGTATTTAAACACTCTGTGGCAGTACATTGGTACAGTGATGGTGCCAGATGTTTATACCATAATTCTGTCTATAGTGCATAGATTATGATGATTCACTCACTTTCTGTCCCACTCACAACCTAATATTAAATTAAATGGTACTATAATACCATAAGACTTTGATATATACACCATAAAACTGATTATTCAACATATTAATGTACCATACATGGTATGCCAAGGGTACTTTAAAGAACAGTAAAACAACAAACAAAAAGTATGGTACCACTGTGCTATTCATTAAAAAATGTAGTTACATTTAATGTTAGAATAAGGAAAATAAGTTCTTTGACAAATTAATAAAATAACTGTCTCTGTGGCAGTTTAGACCAGAATCGACCTGATAATTAGAAAAGCAATGACTAAATGTGTTATGACTGCATTAAAGACTATTATATCGTATGGTTAAGTGCCTACCGTATGGTTCCCTGCCTCATTCCGTTCCGTAATCAGCACAGGCTCATTATTGAGAAAAGAAAACAAGAATCAATACTTTCCTAAGCATTTAGGATTGGAAGAGTTACCTCCTGCCCAGGTAAATGTCTTTAGTCACAGTGCACACCATTGAACTGACCTCAACTGCTTTCAACACATTCCCAACTTCTCCTGTGTTACAGACAGTGTATAATCCCTGTGAAAGCTTGTTACATCCGAAATACACTCTGATACTCATTTAATGTGGTTACATAAGTTTTAAATACTGAAGTGGGAATATTCTGCATAACGGAAATGCTTGGAACTCAAGTAGTTCATTAAGTATCTGGAACTCAACTAGCATATCTTCTGTGCTACACTTTAATTTATGGTGTGCTCACCCTCGGCATGGTTGACTTGTACCAGAGTGCAATTGTCACCCCTCTACACCCCAGCCCTGCACTAGCCTGAAGTTCAGAGCTGGAGAATGCATATAACATTCATAACCTATTAGGCAGTTAATACAATGCCTAATTATCACTGTACAGCATGTATCATAATATTATTATGGAGAGAGCTGACTCTAAGAATTTGCAGCTTTACTCACAAACAACAGATCCTGTTCATCAACCAGTTGAGAATCAGACACAGATCCATTTAAATATACTTGAAATAAATGGTAAATGCCATATCCAAGTGGTCCAATATGTTGTTGGGATGATGACAGTAAAGCATACATAAGTAGTGGCTGCTTAGCAAACACATGAACCACACCTGAGCTTACAACTGCAAGCTGGCCAGAGCACGGTTTAAAATTGGTATGGTTTTACATAGAAATCACACCATTTAAACAAACCAGACTTTGGGAGTCTCTTGGCCATGACCCTAGTGTGAGTATACCCTTAAAACCATAATTTGTGATATGATTATTTTAGCATCCTAACCAACCTGACAAAGCAACCCTGGTTCAACCAATGCCAAGAGTTTGAGGCAACCAATGGCTTGCAAGGAGTGTGTCCTGAGACCTCATTATTTTTAGAATTCAGTTTGGTGCCACACTTCATTTAAATTGTGTTTAATGGCCAACACTTCCCATAATTCTAAAAAAAAAACAGTCAGAGAAGTTGTGGTTACTATGGCAATTACAACAAGCAGGGCTATAGAAAGTTTATTCAAATTAGTGGTGGCTAGCAAGGTAATGTTAACAAACACACCTTGCCTGCTATTCACCTAACAATAATAATTCAAAAGTGTTTAAAATATAGTACATAAAAATGATAATCAGAATGAGCTGGTTTGGTTCAATGCTTAGACCTCCTTCCTGAAGAATTATTTTCAAATGCCTATGGAGGAGAAACAGGAAACATGCCAAAGCTGCTAAAAAAGGTGGGCAGTCACTCCTGCAGTCTATTTATGAACTGAGACAATATTATGACTGCAAAAAGAAAAGAAAGTCACCCAAAAACCTTGTTGCACCTGTCCTAGAATTCATAACATCAGACTTAAGTAAAACTGTGTTTTTTCACTCTTCTACCCTCACTTTGAATCACACAGCGTCAAAACACCAGCCCTACCAGAGTATTTACAGCTCATCAGCACCACTTCACCGTAGTGACGGTAATACGTGGTTATGACAAGCGGACATCCTCTCTTTTCTGCTCTGACAGTATGGCGACTGCTTGTCTGGGAGAACTCGCACCTGTTTCATCTGTGGGACTGCTGCATCTCAGGTAGCGTGACGGCAGTACACCTGCAACACGGCCGGTTTCAATACTGCCACGTACCCGGGGGGGGCAGAGTTGACGTCAAATCAGCAGATGCAATGACGGTTTTCTTTCTTTCATTTTTTTTACAGTGAACCTTTTATTTCTTAAAGGTGAAGTGTGTATTTATGTTGAAATACTTTCTGCTAACTGCTGGAGTGCAGAACACCCCTGCAGACTGGATGGAACAATTATGGGAAACAGAATACTACACGCTTGAATGCTTATTATTGATTTGTGCGCACAGCGGACCGGAGACACGCGTTGATTGACGTGATGGTGCTGTAAACGCAGCAGGAGCAGCCTGTTTCAATCCAAATGCTTTCTTGTAATGCTAACAACATTGTTGTATGGAGCTCCATTCTGTTATTGTAGATTTGTTTACCTCTCATTTATTTCTCGGTCAAATGTTTCATAACTGATTTGAAATTGAAATCCCTCTTGTTTACCCACTGTAGACTAGCACATCTCACGTCTCATTTGCAGGACCCCTAAGATTTGCAGTACATCGCAGCTCCCAGCACAGCGTTTATATTTTGCATGAAAATCAACCTGTGGCAAATGCTTGTACTAAAATACTACTGTGTTTTGACATGTTACTTTGTTAGAAGTACTTAGTTTATAGTGTAAGTACACTGTGAAAACCATGCCATGAGACACATTGTTTGTCTTTGGATTTAAGCTTTGATATATGTTGCTTCAGTATATATAGTGATATATGGTGCCTTAGTGTAAAAGTACAAAGGGCTAAACAGTAAAGATGTCACTTTATACAGTGAGATTGATTTTTACTACAAGCCCAGAGACCTGAAAGCGGTTTAATAGTATTACTGTAACATGTAAAACAGAATTGCAAATACCGCATTGTGGTAGTTACAGACACACTTGGGCCAGTGGGATTTTCTGGGGCAGTGCCGCTCCCCTCCCGTGACCTCTAATCTCAATTACACAGAGATTACCCAGCAGCCCCGGCATGGCATGTCAGCCCCTATAAATTTAGAGCCGACACAATTATGCTCACTCTTGCCTGCTAACGCCATTAAACACTGCCTGCTCCTATACACACAGGAGGGAGTCGTGAGTTAATATAGACGTCGACAGGCGTGGAGAGAGAGACAGACAGAACGTGTGAGTGAGAAAGGGAGATACAGATGGAGCTTGGCTCACGCTGCTGCTCAAGAAAGACCAATTTGTTCTCTTACGGCTGACAAATATCATCATCTCTCTTAAAGCAAAACACCACTGGGTGAACGTCTTACTGTTAGCTAATTAATATATTACCATTAATGTGTATGTGTCATATTCATAAAGAAACTGATCAAGCACAAATTTGAATTCTGTAATCACTGAAGAAATAGTTTAATGAATATGTAGTTTGCTAACTTCATTTCAATGACAAGACATTATGACTTTTAATAAAGCACCCAAGATTGTCAGCAAGAAATTATGTAGTACTGCAGGTTTTGGTAAAAAAAGAAAACAGATTTAAGGAATTTGTCAGTAAAATTGTGGCAGCCGTCTCGTGACAATATTTGTGTTGTTGATGCTACATTACATCTGTAGGTGCAGCTATGTTTAGAACAAAAGAGCTACATTTTGTTGTGAATGCTGCTGTGCTTCTGGATCTTCTATACACAAAGCAACCTGACAACGTGAGGTGTCATGGCGACAGCCACGATTTCACTGTGAAATAAATTGTGGCACAAACTAACAGTGCTGCACATTGATATACACCAGAGCCACTCAATTTCACTCCTAGAAGGCCAAGCCCTGCAGAGCAACCCTAATCAAATACTACAGACTGAAATTTTCAGGTAATTTTCAATTGTTTAGAGTTGAAGCTAAACCCTGCAGGATGTGGCTCGCCAGTGTAGATGGGTGAGTAGGTGTTATTCATAATAGCCTTTAATAAGCAGTTTAGCTCAACTGAAATGCTGCATTGACCAATCAGCATTCAGCATCTATTCTGTTTGCCTCTTTATATGAAGAAAGCTGTTTCATGTTAACTTTAAACATACTGTATGGCTTTAGTATAGTAAAAATCCATGTCATTTGCCCAAGTGCAAACCAGCTCACCAAGACGCTATACAGTCTATACAGTATTTGGTGATACCCATCTTTTATCATTACACATATCTCTACAAACATATTTGCAGTACAGTACTGTCTAATTAACCTCACAGCTGAGCATCTGGACCTTTTAAAGTTGTATCTCAGACTGACTGCTGGGTGAAAGCCGACAAACCAGCAGTCAAAGTGAGGTGAGTCAGCCTCTCTGCTTAAGTCTGTAGTACAGTGTTAGAAATTTATTCATTCTCCTCACTCACTGACTGCGCATCAGTGTTTGTAATGAGAACACCCAGGCTTTGACTTTACGATGACTGCCTTTGTATAGAGGCTGAGGAGAATGAGTCAGGCCTTCTGAGAACAAAAACTGAAAGTGAGAGGATATAAAATTTGTATACGAGAGGTTAATGACTCTTTTTGGAGGAAATGTCAGGCCATTTACTGCTCAGCTGTCTTGTCTAATTGAAAATACAAAAGTAAATGCATTTTGCACCATACTTGCTCTGTAGTGTAACAGTTAAAAGGAACAGCTTGGCCAAAAATGTCCACAGACTCAATCTGACCTCAAAGTATTCTTCTAAAAAAATCTGATGCTGTCACCTGGCTTCTAGCGAACTCCAGACATGACATTTCTCAGAAGTGTCTTTCTTCTGGTCGCCCTTCCAAAGATGCTGAATCTGTGAACTACTGAAGAGATTGTTGATGTCTGGAGAGTTTCTGCCACGTCAGCCCTAACCCTGCAAATTCTTGTTCGCCTCTTGGTCACTTCTTTGACAACTGCCGTTCTGGTTCAGTTCCTGCATTTGGTCGGACAGTCTGATCTCAGTAGCCTTTGGGTCGTATCATGTTTTTATGATTTTGTTACACCACACTTCACAGGAGTGACAGGAAGGTTCACAGACTTTTTTCTTCTGCTAATAATTTCATATTGAAGTTCCATGTGTTGGACTTTATCTCAACATGATTAATCTGATCTGTCATGTGACCTCACATATTTTTGTAATATTTATAGAATAAACAAAAGTTTACGTGAGCAGAAGAGCTTCCTAAACACATTTATTGTACTTTCTTACACTGTACTCTACTGTGGCATGATGGTTGTCCACACTGCAGGTCAGTTTACTAACCACTAACCAATGTGTTCTGAGCTCAAAGGCAGATTTAAACACCAATACAACACCAATGAGATTTCACACTAATGAAATGCAAACATAATGATAAATAGAAAGAGGGTATCTATCAACTGACTCACAATAGTGTGACATACAAGCAGTTTTAATGGGAGTAATCTAATTTAGTTGTTTTGCAACAAACCAATTACTTCCTGTGTTAAAATAGCAGATTACCCCATTCCATTTAAAGTCATTATGTTGTTTTATATAATATTGATATTTAACCTTATATGAAACTACATCTCAGGAAAAACATTTTCAAATATACTTTCATCTGACTTGCAGAAAAAGGTCTAAATTTAAAATCAAGTCAAACAAAACGTAACATTTAACATCAACACTTCCTGTATCAGTTGTGTTCATTCTATACATGTTAGATATAAATGCATGTACATGTGTGAATGAGGATGTATAAGATGTGATGTACAGCATCTCACCCCAAACAGTTTTGCATTGTCAACATCACCCCATTATTCACAACCCGGTGGTTGACATTCTCTGAGCCATGGGCCATTAAATACTCTCTCTCTCTGTTTCTCTCTCTCTCTCTCTCTCTCTCTCTCTCTCTCTCCCCCTCTCTCTTTCTCTCTCTCTCACACACACACACACACCAGACATTAGCCTGCTGGCTTGTAGAGCCTTCCGGAAGAATCCCCCCAGGCTTCCGACAAAGAGAGCAGATTTTTAACAAGTCTGGCTCCTACAGCAGCCTGCTGATGAGGACAGCCATTTGCTAGCAGAACATCCCCTTTCTGCTATCACTGTCTCCCAAACCTCCTTGGCTGTGCTTAAATGCAACTATAGTCATGTAAGTTCACACTTTTTGACACCCAGCTTCTCTCTCTCCCTCACGCTCTGTCACTCACCCCGCAAATTTCACACTTTTTTAACAATTGGATTCCACTTTATACATTATACTGTAGGAAGAGTTAGATCAGAAGTTGTATAAGGAGTTTGGACATGTATCATGAGGATTACTTTGTGTGGAAGAATTTGAGTGAAAACTAGTTTTTGCCCAGAGTTTGTGTTAAATGGACTGTAAGGAATTGTTTTCGAAATGCCACACGTGAAATATTCCAATAAACTGACAGATTTCACTGAAATAGCCGTCTTGGGGAACGAGAGACGCTTTTGTGACAGTAACTCTGTAAATGGCAAAAATGGGTCAAGGAAGCAGGCTGCACTTTTGTAATAATATTTCTGAAAGGGCTCTGACTGCAGGAAGAAAAATTACTTTATATCTTTCATACAATTTTACAGTATATAAAAAGATTGCATTCAGCAAATTTGTGATAAGCAATCGGTCCTGCTAAACATCATATTCTAAATCTATTGCATCATATGAAAGGAAGTTTTAGTTTAGCATGAGTAAATTTTTAATGGCTAAATATTTGTTTGCAAAGGATCAGAATGAAAATGTTGCTGAGATATGTGCTATACAAGTGTCTTGTATCTTTCTCACCCCCCCCACACACATCTTTTCATGTTCAAGCCACACAAACAGATCAATGCCAGGCAAACGCTGATCACAGCATGACATAAATCCTGATAATGCAGCTTTTGATTTGATGCATCCAACACATACAAATACATAACCATGAGGCCTCAGCAAAAACACTTAGTCTTGGAGTGCTGACACTCCCAAATACCAAATATAATATTACAACAGACGACAACATATTCCATAATCAAATTTCACAATAACACACCAACCAATGAAACAACACACTAAATTATGCCACGGAAACTGTAAGTCTTCAGACAAGCTGAAGTTTGACAAGCTCTGTGGAGTTGAAGCTGGTGGTTCTGTGTTGAGCTCCTGTCGGCACCTGTCAGATTTATTGACAGCTCTGTCAAGTTTCCAAATTAATTCTACCCGATTACACCTGACAGCGTTATGGACCAATAAATGCAGATTTGTGTTGGATTATAGTGCCCATCAGGTGAGATTTGTTATTGGTGTCAAGCACCCGAGAGAGATAGAGAGAGAGAGGGAGAGAGAGACAGAGAGAAATTGATTTTGAAGTAATAGTTTCTATTCTACTTGCCCCTACTCCCATATTTCCACTTGCTCCATGACATAGTAATACATTTTTATAAATATATTTTGTATATCATGAAATGAAACAACAACAAATCATTTAAATATGCTAAAGCTATTAATTTTAATAACAGCTGGATCTCTATAAATCAGCTATAAATTCATGCTCACCCTTAAATTAAACCAAATTAACTAAGCTAAAAATACATTCCTCTTACTTTAGTTTTGTTTCACTAGTTTTCTGTGACATTTTAGTTATATATAGCCGAGTAGTTTTATCTAGGCGAGTGAAAGCTGCTTTGAATGTCAGGTACTACAAACCATTAGAAATGTTTACTGTTGGGCAGCTCACCTGTAATTCATTGACATTTCTGAGATAAAACGACTGATAATGGCTCAGTTACAAGGTGACATTTGGCCATTTTTTAACATTGAGATGCCTCTTTCACAAATGCAAGGTGTGACTGCAGATATTTAAAGAAAAACACTTCACCAACCACTGTCTAAGTAGAAACAGTTAAGACTGTTTTTGTTGACTGGGCCTAGGACACAGCCTGGGAAAACTTCTGCAAACAATTGAACATTTTTGGAAATGGAATAAATGACAGGCACACCAGAATCATTCAAGCAAAAGATGTGAATGTCACAAATACTTAAAATATTCTGACACACTTCAGCATACTATAAATGACTCCCCCTGCCTTTGGGTGTAACATTTCAGTTGATATTGGAATTTGAGGGCTCTAAAATCCAAGAAATATTGTTAGGCAACATATATCTAGTAGGCTATACCTACTGTCAGCAGATACGGCCTGGCCCTGGGGGCTGGGGAAGTTAATTGAATTATTGTGCAAAGAACTGATGTGTTGATATATGCATTGTGTAGCCCGATTTATGCAACGTTTTTTGCTCTTTTGGTGTGATTCTTTGTTTTAGCTTACACTGCAGCATAGAGAATACAAGGGGAAAGATTTGTAGCATATCCTATACCATCATTATTGCTCATACTAAGCCACAGAGTTTTGAAGATCAAGCCTCAAATTGTTATCCATAAGTATTAAACTTACATGTTATTTTAATCTGGACCAATAAGCACCCACCCTGAACAACCTAACTGTCATCTATAACCTTCACAACTGCATACTGTAGCAACAGCCTAGAAAGCACTTGCAGAACTCTTGCAACCCCATAGCAATGTGCTAAAACACAACACCATAGAAATTTCGAGCAACACCCAAGCACCATGCATCCACTGTTTGCCATTTCTCCAGAAAATGTAAAAATCTACTCATAATATTTAACAAAGAAAATACTAAAACAGTAACAGGTAAGGATAGGATAGGAGTCACATAATTGCCCTTTGAGGGGATGTCTACTGCCAAAGTCTCTATCACCGCTCATGATCAGAAACTTGCTGTCAATCTCATCATATTAGCAGCTCTTAAAACCGCCTCAGTCAGCAGAACCACAGAAAGAAGGACAGAAAATGATTAGGACAATATTGTGAATGTGACATTTCTGACTGACCGAGATGGTTGGAGGCTATATGAGCCGTGATTGGCCGTCCACTCGTTGTAATTAGTATTTTGAAGTTGGAGAAGAGGTTGAGAGTAAGTCTCCCTCGCCCTCGTTCTCCCTCTCCTCTTCCTCTCACTCTCTGGGGATAAAAAAAGTATGAAGCGAATCTCACAGGCATTGACGCGACTGCAGCAAAATGATCATAAAGAGGAAATCAGCTGCAGGACACACACACAGATGCATCACAGCTACATAGAAAAGTATTTTCATACTCGCAATACACTTATGGTGTGACAGATCACACATTTTTCTAGAAACTATTCTACTAACATATGATTTCTAAGAAACATGCAGGCAAACACAGGCCGAATCGAATTAACAAGAGAGAAAAACACACATAAAACATCTATTTCTAGCTTTTGCACAGGCTATAATACCCTCGCAGCACCTTATGATGTCATCTTATTTATGGATGTCATTAAGAGTAGGGGAGGGAAAAGGTTGCTATTTAAAAAAGATTAAGGGCCGGGACAGAGATGAATGTTTTACGAATTTTACGCACTGCAGGTTCTTACTCTATCATTTAACACACACAAGTGCGGTCTCCTCCAGTAGAGGGTGCTTGGGACAGCCGAACACTGTGACTGCAGGTGAACTTCTTAGCCTCTTTAAAACATAAAATATCTGTGGGTTAATGTCACAGGGTCAGGAAATGGGAAAAAGGCAACCCGAGTGTGGCTTGGCCTCCGCAGGAAGTTTGGAGGGTCATGTCCTGCCTGAAGAACATTCATGAACGAATGTGTGGTTTAGTGAGAGTACTTATGTTTGTGAATGAACTGAGGGGGAAAGACCTAATGTGCCTGAAGAGCCTTGCAAACACTTTACAATGCGAAATGGAGTCTAATGCTCAAGAGCTCAAAATGAAGCCATTAGGCATCGTTGACCTCTGCTTGCTCACTCAACAGACCAATGCCACACTGCCAAACAGCCTGGCACAGTAACATTAGCATGCTCTCCTGCCAAAAATATTAGCCCTGAGAAAGAATAAACAGTCGCAGGGAAACAATTAAACAAAACTCAAAACGGCATCGACAAAAGCGATCTAATTTATAAATCATACATGCATTCATTTAATATTATAATCAATGCAGATGTGTAAATATGTATATTAAAAGGTATTAATGTCTACATATTTAAAGAAACAATCATGTCTTGACACAAGCTTATCTTTATGTTAAAATACAACCTCAACCTTTTAAATTTCTGTTAAAACAACTTAAAAAATTTAATTAATAAATATACAAATGAAAAAATTAAATGTATTTATGTTTCTTTCCTTTTACATCTGTACAGCTGCTTTGTAACAATGCACCATTGTAAAAAGTGCTTTATAAATAAATTGAACTTGAACTTGAACATGTTTAACAACATAAAAGCAGTGTCTTTGTTTTGGCTTGATTTTTCTTACACTTAAGGATTTTTCTTACTTTGGATGTGTGAACTTGTCCACCAGTGTGACCTTCTCCACTATGTCTCCTCCGATATTGCGGACCAGGTCGTAGAAATCACTTTCTGTGTAACCATTGGATGGCAGCCAGAAAGAGATGTCATTGAGGAGTGGAGGATATTTACTGAGAGCCTGTGATAAGGGGAGGAAGAGAGAAGAGTTCATTTGTATCAGGTGTGTGTTGCAGTGGTTAAAACCAGGAGATCTGCTAAGTTAGGCTTTGCATCATGCAGCATGCAGCACTTTGTGATTGTCATATGTTCAAAGTTAATGGCTGGCTAATGTGTTTAAATACCTTTTTTCTAATTTATTAAGTCTTCTTCTCAATTCCCATAAACCACCATTTAGTATGACATAACATTAAATGTTATGGCTGGTTAATGGCTGGCTAAAGTGTCTAAACACCTTTTTCCTAATTTTTTAAATCTTCTTCTCAATTCCCATAAACCACCATTTAGTATGACATAATAAATGGTGACATCATATATGCTATACATACAATGTACTACACTACAATGTACTACACTGGTAAGTAAATGGTAACCAGTGACAATCTTCAGCTTTCTGTCCTTTTTGTAGCTTTCTTATTATATTTCCAACTAATATTTACAATAGATTTAGATACATGTCTCTGAAGGTAAAGACAATTTTTATATCATGTGGTAAAAACAAGAGGAAACTTCAAAGTTACGTCTTAAGCCTTTTCAGCAGCAACCCACCAACAGGTGTTTGTACAACTCTGACATCTTCTAAGCCTGAGGTTAAATCTACAGTCACACCCCGAGGCCAATCATACTCACAGGGCCAACATGCTTACAAGTGTGGACCTCCAGGCTGTGTGAAACCTTCAAACACTTATGAAACACCAGACATTCTGCTGGCAGCTGTGGGTGTGCTGGTCTTCCACAGAAGATCGATAAGTTTCAAGAAAAAATTGATTTAAAAATGTTTGGATGTTGGAAGCAAGTATAGGATGACATGCTATGAAGTAATGCTGAGGAAGTAATGGGGACACGCCCCTTTTGAGGTCACTTCACTGCAATTACCTTAAATGCACAATATTAATGTACCAGGTTTCTATAGTACACAATTTAAAAAAATATGTTTGAAACTAATGATTTTTAAATGTATTATTTATTTCTGTTTTGCTAGTGCAATAGAATGTGGCTCATTCCTTCAATACCCTTGCTCATTTAATTATTTATTGAACATAGTAATATCTATGCTGCCATTACCCTGTTTTATACATAATGCGTACTCCCGTGTAGCACAACTGGTAGAGCATTGCGTTAGAAGTGCAAAGGTTGTGGGTGTGAGCCGAGGGAAAAAAAGTGATGATAAAATGTATGCATTGAATTCACTGTAAGTCACTTTGGATAAAAGCGTCTGCCAAATGAATAAATATAAATGTAATGCTTAATGTTTTATACATGAAAGGCAAAGAATAGGTTACAACAAATTTACAATGGTTAAGGGTGAACTGTGTATTTTCTTTGCCACTAGCGTCACCAGTAAACCTCACACCAGTGAGTGTTGTGATAATGTTATGAAGTTATAATATTAACACTTTTGTAAAATTGATCTTATATATCATTTACATTTGACTCAATACATTAACTAGAAGGGATAAAGTATTTAACACTAAAAACACTGACAGAAGCAGATGTTTGTATAAACAGACCACTAGAGTGACAGGAAACTACTTTACTACTGAAGTGTGTATACCTGCATTATTCCTCCTGTTCGGGACTAAATGTGTGTTGAGTGAGCTGTAGTATAGTGATTTATAGCTTGTAGTAGTGTGTATGTTGCATGTGTTGCTCTCAAAGGACACAGCAAACCACACAAGGGCAGAGAAGAGCACTGACCCCACGGTCACACCTCATTACCAGCACAGAGAGCGAGAGAGAGTCATATATAACCCCAGCGGTGCATCAGGCAAACTGACAGGCAAATGTCTCTCTCTCTTTCTCTCTCTGAGTAATGGACAGTGGGCAGTAAGGGAGATGGCCTGAGAAATGGTCTGCAGCCAGAGAGCACAGGTAATCAGTCACACACACACACACACACACCTGCATGACCACTATCCAGTCTGACACTCATTTACAGACTGTTCTATAGGGGAACACATTTGGCCTGGACCTTTAATAGAGAAAGGTCATCCAACAATATAGGCCAAATGTGATATATAGAGGCCCACAAATGTACAGCTCACTAACAGTTCTCAAAATACCTAATTCTTTCTGAGTGCAGCAACTTACATTTCCTATATGGCTCCCCTTGTATTGTTGTCAATATGGTCAATATGTTATCACCTAAAAATATTAACCTTCATCATTTACTCACCACCAAGTTGAAATGAAATCCATATGACAGTTCAATCTTGCCAGCCATCACGAAACCTCATGAAATCAAATGCATTGTTTGCAGTAAACCAGGAAGTAAAGCACTATTCACAACAAAGAAGATTATAAGGTATCAATGCAAGATGGCTTGAGGCGTCAAGATGGCCTCTAATCTCATAATTTAAAAAATTAAAAACTTTGAAACCTACTACACCCTACAAACGCTAATAAAATACTAAATATTGTTATAAATATTGTAACTTGAAATATTTCAGTTGTATTTTTATCAGAAATAATTGTGGTGATTGTAAAACAATTTACTTTAACTAATTCAGCAAAAAAGCTGTTTGCGTGTGTAGAATTCTTCTCGTTCAGAATTCAGAAAATTTTGTGACAGCATTTTCAGTGAAACCAGCTGTTGAAAATCAGCTTGCAAAGTCGAGGCCGACACGGTCCATGTGCTTCAGTCTCTATGCATATGACTAAATATTATGGGATGTTGTACTGCGCATGTTGCTTTGACCCTTGTATAATAGTGAACAGAACAAAGCACATCAGGCCTGAGAGGTGGTGCAGGAAGTGAGGAACTGAATATAAATTCAACACTCCCTGCAGGCATTAGTGAATGTTGCTACAGCAGAGTGACAGAAGATGAGAGAAATGCACACTGGGAAAAATGTTAAACCAAAAGTGTGCATGAGTGAGAAATTATTTGAATCCTCTTGGACTAAATGTGGACCCATACTCATTGATGAATAAAAGAAGTATCCAATTAAGGTAACAAATTCTGAGCTGACCACAGACATTAAAGTTTCATTGTGTCCAAGACACAATAACAGGGTGTTATGCTGCAGATGACTATGAACGATATGTTCAATACTTTAAGTATTTGATGATTTAACTGACATAACTGAGTAAAGACTGTCGATCCATGTTGCCATTTCTTCCCAAATGTACCCAACAAGATGATTATAAATGGTCTACAGACCTCCATCCTAATAATGCAGCTGAAACTGTTATCATTGTGTTTCAAATGTGTTTATTTAAGTAATAAACATAAAAGCTTTGTGTTTAATATTTTCTCTAGTTTAAAATAAGCACATACAAGTGTCCAAGGGTCCAGTCTTGCTGCTAAAGAACATTTGTACATATTAAAGATGACTCTTGAATGTATGAATCTCACTGTCATTTCATCTCAAGTGTTTATTAAATGACTTTTACTAAAGCTCCAAAAGTCATTTAGTGAATGTATTAAGGCATCTTCTCTAAATTCAAACAAAAGTCCTGGGTGAACTACAGGTGTTAAATTAACATCTGACATCCAGGAAGTGAAATGACATTTATAATGTAGTGAACTTCTGTATCTCAGAGTTCAGCTCCAACCCTAATCAAACACATCTCACTGTAACTTGATTTAGCCTGACCGTTACTTGGTATTAGTTTAGCCTGCTTAGGTATGTTTGATTTAGGTTGGACCTCATTGGGTCTATAGAAGCAGGACTGCGCACCCCTAAGGTACAATGAGTATCCAGGACTTAAGTAGTCAAACACTTGTAGAGGTCATTGCACACATTTTGTATGTATGGCTAGCATGATCACAGTGTTAAATTAACCTACGGTTAGTTAGTCTACGGTTTCTAGCTGTGAAGTATATTATTGCATTACTTTAGTGTAAGTTTTACCTGATAGGTGACAGACTGATAGATGTCAGACAAGTGGAACTGCTTCAGGAAACGTTCGTCCTCACTCCAGAAGAGCCGAATATCCGGGATTCCAAACAGAACCATGGCGAGCCTCTCAAGCCCCAAACCAAAAGCCCAGCCAATTTTATTTCCAGCACCAGCTGTAGAACAAAAGAACAACTTAATCAGAAGAGCACAATCTATTTGATTATTCACTGCACTGAGTACAACTTTATTAATAGCAGCAGCTAGTCAAAACAACTCTACATTAACCCAAAGCCTGGACTTTCTGCAATGTTGCCTCACATTACGAGCTTTCAGAATGTAAATTAAAAGCTATGAAGTTAACACACATTCTTAGCTGTATTGTCCTATCAGTAAAAAGGTGCTCAAACGGCTAAAAATTGGGTGGGAACTGACAGGATTGATGGACAAAAGCCCCACCCTATGTTTTCCACAACTAAATATCTCTGACATTACTCTTGAAAATGTATTTGATTGTAGCACCAAACTGGGTAGCAAACAGTGCTTCACTTAGACAGCATATTAAATTCTAATTACTTGCTTAAGCCCCACAGGTAGCCAAATAACTGGAGTGGCACATCTTGCTGATTGGCAGGCAGGGTTGTGTGGATGTGTCACACATGGGTGGTCAGCATCTGAAATAGTCCTGCTATCACGGATGTGATTACAGTCATTATGAATTTTTATTTGCTTTGCAACCCCTGGCTGACCCACAGTGGGAGGAAGAGTGAACAAACAGAACATTTTCCTTCTTTTCACTCTCTCAGTCTTTCACTCTCCATTTCTGTTTAATCCAGCGAGACGTTCCTTCAGATGTGAGATAAATGTGCTTTATATGTTAATGAAGGAAATGCTCAGGGGTCAAAATGTTCAGCCAGATGGGACAGAAATTGGAATAAATCTCAACTTCAGATGTACAAATCAATCAACTCTCCCTTTCTCCCCCACATGTATGCATTAATGATTCTGCCTTTCAGCATTATGTAATTAATATTTTGTTTCCTGCAGTCATTTCCACAAAAAAAATACATTTTAACTGCCTCCAAACTTGATTTTATTTAAGTGGAAACTCAATATTTTCTGTAACTTTCTTGTACCCTAAACTACAAGTTATTTGCAACAGAATGTCAAAGCTGCTCTTTTCTAAAGTGAATGGTGACCACGGCTCTCGAGTTTCCAAACAAGATCATTTACTTTTATGATGCTTTTTATGAAGGACTCCTTCTCCAGCTTGGGGCAACATGAGGGCAAGCAAACGATGATCACTTTCTTTTAAGGTGAACTTCTCCTTTAAAAAAAAAACTACACTGAGTGGATGATGAGGTGGTTGGAAGCAACACTTATCCACAGTTGCTTAGCCACTGTGCTGTGGATTGATGGAAAAGCTGATTAATATCACTCGCCTGTCAGTGGAAATGACGACCACATCTAGGAAGATAAAAGAGCGACGTAAAGCAGTGCGACACAGTTAGAAGTGAAGTGGATGCTGAGAGATGGGCGCCAATACGCACACACAGTTAACGCCAGAGACCTCAGCCAAAAACTGGCACGAATCGCAGCCGTCACCGATGACCTCAGACAAACGGCACAGCCGAATGAGACCATAACCAACCCCCATCTTTTCATTCTCCCTCCCTCCACACGTCTGTGATGCCCATCTCAATTTCAGCCAATCAGAAAACAGGGGGTGGGAGAGAGGATGTTGTGCGGGGGCTGCGTTTGACGGCATTCACCTTGTGACGACATCAGCGGGGCTAACAGTCCTTGGCAGCTCCGACTTTTACAGCTTGACACCTCTCTGTGATCCCCCTCTCCAATCCCTCGTTCTTCTCCATATCTCTCATTCTGTCTCCAATGTTCATGCCTCTCTGTTACTCACCCTCTCTCGCCCTTTCATCACCCATCCCAACAGCTCTCATACTCCTGCCACGTTCTATCAGTTTCTCTCCCCGGTTCTATTTCATCTCTTGATTCTTTCGTCTCTTAACACCTCCTCGTCTTTTCTCCTGTGGTGTTGATTTAGGTTCACACTAGTCTTCCCTTGCTGCTTCAAACACACCTGCTTTCTTCAGCATTAATAATCCTGTTTGACAACAGACTGTAGTTTCTAAAACAGCCGTCGGCACACTGAGAAACACAGTGTAGGTTTAGCTTTGTTAAAGATAGTTGTGCTCTGAGATTTGGGTTGTTTTGGGACTTTCTGAGTAGAATGTTCTAGCTGCTATTTATGAATAGAAATTAGCACTTGTTGCCATTTCCTGTTGCTGGTTGGTACATATGTATGCAAAAACTGGTACTTAACTATAAACACTGTATGACAACAAAGTAAACAACAAGTCTTGCAACACATATGATGCTAATATGATGCTTCAACCGCTATTTGAAGAACATAACAGATAGCATCATGAAAAGGTGACAAAACAACCAATTCCAACTATTCCTTTTTCAAAATTCAATATCTCATGGCAATCATGTGGAAGATTAGTAGCAATTCACTACTAATAAACACTGAACAAACAAAAAGCAATTAATTCAGAAAAACAAGGCATTGACTTTCATTTAATCATGGCAGCTCCTCGACCAATAAGATTCTGTCACACTGTGGACAAAATCTAAATGGTTGAGTTTTGTGGCTTTTGGTTCTTGTTTATTAGTTTTAAAATAACTCTGTATGTTAGTGTACTTTAAAAAGTGAGGTGTCAACTTTTAGAAGGAATACACATTCAAAAGTGCTGACCAAACTACTGATAACTTATCTCACTCCTCATATTGTTATCCAGTCAGATGCTGTCTGTGAGAATGTCCTTCCTTATCAGTGGCATCAAATCTGGGTGTAACATCAATAAAAATCTATTGGCTATATAAAAACAACGGACAAACTTCAATTTGTCCCTGTTTGAACAAAAAAACACATCTAACATTTTTCATGGATATTGAAAACTAACAAAAGTTAGAAGAATTTTGCAGTGTAGAAACTGCAAGCCACTCAAAGCTTTGAAAAAAATTCACTTGAGGATAAAAGTGTTCTAGACTGTATTTTGGTCTGATTCAGGCATCACCTTTAGCGCATAGCATTTATCGATGTGCTAGATGGCTAAAAATGTCACACTTTGGTACTGGCCTGCATTTTTACAATTCTTTTTTACACCCACTATAAAATATATACTTGACATTTTACCTGGCAAAAAAGAAAAGTTCATTTCAAAGGACTGACTTATTTGGATGACTGTTATAATCCTCTCTGGAAAATCTGAATAACTTTTTTGGAACTCTCTTTTTCAGTGCTTTCACTTCAATAATCACACAGCATGTTTTTAATCATTAACTGGGCTAACAAGCCTCAGTGTTTATCTACTGCAGCAGGACAGCGAGACCCAATAGTTAGGAAGAGCATTTTAAATCACTCTCCATTGATAATGAAGAAGTAGCAATTCAGGGGAGCTGAATTTAAGCACTTATAAATATCCACATCTTGTAGTTTTTGCCACTGTTTGCTAATTGGCTAATTCTGTCTGTTGTTTGAGCATGAATCTTATATCACAATATACAGGTCCTTTTCAGAAAATTAGCATATTGTGATGAAGTTCATTATTTTCTGTAATGTACTGATAAACATTAGACTTTCATATATTTTAGATTCATTACACACAACTGAAGTAGTTCAAGCCTTTTTATTGTTTTAATATTGATGATTTTGGCATACAGCTCATGAAAACCCAAAATTCCTATCTAAAAAAATTAGCATATTTCATCCGACCAATAAAAGAAAAATGTTTTTAATGCAAAAAAAAGTCAACCTTCAAATAATTATGTTCAGTTATGCACTCAATACTTGGTCGGGAATCGTTTTGCAGAAATGACTGCTTCAATGCGGCGTGGCATGGAGGC
>JBAJNP010001882.1:434-54557 GCA_036877545.1 Yasuhikotakia modesta | reverse complement strand
ACAGTAGTGATGTACTGTATGTACAGTAGTGATGTACTGTATGTACAGATGTACTGTAGTGATGTACTGTATGTACAGTAGTGATGTACTGTATGTACAGATGTACTGTAGTGATGTACTATATGTACAATAGTGATGTACTGTATGTGCATATTGTAAAGTAGTGATGTACTGTATGTACAGATGTACTGTAGTGATGTACAGATGTACTGTAGTGATGTACTGTATGTACAGATGTACTGTAGTGATGTACTGTATGTACAGTAGTGATGTACAGATGTACTGTAGTGATGTACTGTATGTACAGATGTACTGTAGTGATGTACTGTATGTACAGATGTACTGTAGTGATGTACTGTATGTACAGTAGTGATGTACTGTATGTACTTTAGTGATGTACTGTATGTACTGTATGTACAGTAGTGATGTACTATATGTAGATTCAGATATAAATTTGATGTAAAAAGTAACCACACATATATCAAAGAAAACGCAGTTGTAAAACAAGTTTAGCATCAGTTTACGCTTGATTCTCTAATGCTGGGAAATTCATATGAAACTGGTTTTAACTGTAGCTTAGATGTCCAAACAGTTTACTGTATATGTACTTCATGGGATCCAGTGATATTTACATTGTACGTATCCAAAAAACACAGTATTGCCAGGGTATTTTTTGTAAGTGATCCATGTAATGATTTGCTGTTTGTGTCAGGAAAACCAAACTGAGTTTGGCCGCGCTCTGTTGCTGGGCTGTGGTACATAAACGCTGGCCTTTCTGATTAACCCATCATCTCCTCATAGCCACCATCATCTGTTCCAGCTGTATGTCTGAATTCATGTGGTGAAGATAGTTTACAAACTGTTGGGTCAGAGGTTTGCTCCTCTCTGCTGCCTCTTTTAACTGGAAAAACCCAAAACTGTCTTCTGGCACCAGCTCCACTGACAGCTGAATGACTTTGAGGAGTTCCAGTTCCTCAACATGGTGTGTGGATCTTATGAAGAACTCTTGAAGCCCATGTTCTCTTGTAACTTGACAGTTTCTGGTGCCCAGCTAACAGGGAACATTGTCAGAACATTGACTATTGTCATTTTTAACATACTGTCTAAAACAGGCATAAATTTGTTGTAAAACTGTGTACTAACCACTGCTATAGTGTAGAAGAGAGTAGCTGACATCTCTTTGTTTTCCACAGAAGAACATCACACAGATCTGATGGTGAGAGATTCAGTGTGAGGGTGAGTAAATGAAGACATAATCATTTTTCCTCTTTACTGTCACCTCTGTTTAAACATAAAACTGCAGGTTACATTTCAGACTTTTCATTAGGTGTGTTGGGGTCAAATGTAGCCAAACGGACATTCCTGGGAAATCAGCCCAACAGCTTAAATTATAAATCATTATTATAAACATACTGCTGTGAACTGGGGTGAGATAAGATCGTTTTATACATTCATTTGTTATTTTCTTGTTCAATAACATTTGTGAGTTATTTCAAGTTCTTTAAGTTCAATTTTAAGCCAAAACTGTTACACGTCGCAGCTGGAACCGTTCCTCAGGTAAATTTAAAGATACATGCAGTAGACAAGCGGCGATACGTCTCTTCTGTAACTAAATGCAGCCTCAAAAAAATGATCAGAGAGTGTAGCCACTTCCTGAACCCGTCTCATCCGTCTTTGAAAGGCTTTAATGATTTGAATAGAGTCTGTTTTGTAGAGTCGGTTTTGCATCACTTAGCAACCATGGAAATGTTCAGTTATTGCTGGGCAGAATCCAGGAGGTTAATGAGAAAGAGGCTGACCACTGGGCTTTGAGATCTTTCCTGCTTATCCTCTGTGGTTTATTGTCAAATGTCTTTAGCATGCTAAAAACAGGAGGGAGGTATTTTTGTTGCCAGACTGCACGCAACTAAACATTGTCCTGCTACCAGTGGGTCCGGTAAACCATTAGGGTTTGACATAAAGAGATACATACAGACGGACAATACTGCACATAAATGAAAATAACGATCGGATGTTCTTGGAGTCAGTAGCAGCAAAGAGCAAGATTAACAAACGCACAGATCCATGGCCAGATGTTTGCTTTCCAAATGTGTAATCCATAAAAACACAGCTGGTTCTGCTTAAATTGGGGGCTTTGGGAACAAGTGCCCTCCAATACAGGATATCTCCTGAGAAGATCTTGAATATGTTTGTACACACTACAGTGAGGATCCAGTACACACCAGTGATATGTGTGAGAACGGCCTGTTGTCTGGTTTTATATAAGGGTAGAGTCAGTATCACAGAATATCTTATTACGGCTAAATGCAGCTAAAAATGACGGAAATGCCTTCAAATGGGTGAAATATTGCTTTGAGGTGGATATTTTTATCAGTATTAATGAAAGTTTAAGATTTACCCACATAACAGGAAACATTCTCAGAACATTGGCTAAAGTTCTCTAAAAGTTCTCTGCAGTAACGTTGTTATATTATTTATATGTTGTTAGTGGAACGTTTTATAAAACTTTACAGAATTAAAGAAAGTTTTTAAAAATTATAACTTTAGAAAGTTAATCAAAAAGCACATTTTAAACATTATTAGAACATTCAAAAAACATTTTTAATGTTTTTGTTATTTTATGAAAATGTTAGGGGAACGGTCTTACAACCTAAACCTGTTATCTGGGCACGAATAACTTATAAATATGATGAATAGATGGGTGGATAATTAAGGTCATAAATGTGGCCCATCATATACAGCTACTGTACACACACTTGTTTAGACTCATTGACCGTATGATCTGAGCTTTAAGCAACAGGCCAAGAATTTACTGTGTCCTGCCATGTTAGCTGATTAGCTTTAGCTTTCATGCCTGTTGTTACACTCCAGGCCTTTGATGTTTTGTGCCCCAGATATTGTGTCGCAACCCCTGACATACATGTTAATCTCATAAATACCCCTTCTAAAAAAAACACGAATGTTTCAGTTGCCAGTTCAGCGTTTGTTTTTATTTTAGTTTTGACTGAAGCAGAAACCCAGCTAACAATTTCAACAATGAAATTAATAATTATTATGATTAATGTTTCCATTAAGTAACCAAAATGTAAAAGTGTTATTCAACAATTTTTAATTATGTAACTTTTAAAAATGTTGTTTTAGCTGCTTAAGAATAGCACTTTTGACATATAATACATAACATTAAAAAAATGATATTGTTGTTCCTGCAAATGTTTTTTGATAAGTTTAAGAGAATTTGCGTTCTAAGGGAACGTTCTAAGAACATTCCCTGATGGCTGGGAGGCCCTTAACATGAAGTCTCATTAAAACCGGAAACTGCGGAAAGTGATTTTTATATGTGTAAAATGACTTACTGTGGCTCTGCATGCAGACAGGAACTTATTTCTCCATATCACGCCTTGTGACTTAATTAGCACAGATCTTAAAAAGCCTTTAATCTCTTAATTATTCTCATTTAAGCACTTGAATCCATTCACAGCCGATGCTGTAGCAATTTTAATCCCCGCAGATGTTTCGCTCGAGTTACTTTGCCATATGTCTGAACGCGGCGTGTTTAAAAGCGTATGGGGCAGATTAGAGGACAGATTTGTGCGGGATGAAAAACTTCCTGTAACTAATATGAACTCTAATCAAATGTACCTGCCTGTTTTGTGTAAAAGTTGCTTTATTTTCAGGTCACAGACTTATTAGTTTGTATTGCTGTAATTTAGGGTTACGATCAGCTTTAATAGGTGTTTACCCCACAGCAATTGGCAGAAATGGCATTTCGCTACTCACTAAAATGAGTAAATAAAAAGGGAAAATAAGGCATCAAGCAGGGAAGACATGCTAACATGCTGTTAATATTTCCTGTTTATGTGGGCTGGAAAGAATGAAGTTCTGTCAGGCCATGTGCTCACCAGCGCTCAGCCGAAGGTGATGTGTGGTGATGTCACTCACGTGTGATGTGCAAATGAGAGTGATGATGTCACTCTGATTATCTGCAGAAATTAAGCTTTGTGACTATAACAATTTATGTTGTTAGAACGTTCCCATTAGATAACAAAAACATTGTAGGAACACTCAAAATGTCCAGCTTTTCAAACTTTGGATTAAAATAATGCTTGTTTTAAAATGTTCCACTAACGTTTCATCCATGTTTTGTCAATCTGTGTGATTAAAATGTTCTCATAACATTAATACAGGTTCTTAAGAAATAAGAGAACTTTTAGAAAACGTTGCTTTCAAACATTATGAGAACGTTTCCTGTTAACTGACAGGTGGGACGAGGCAGCCATGAGTGTTAACAGCGTGAGGTAAGAAGCTGTCAGGACTGCGGATGACCTGGATAAATGGTTCTAAACTGCAGGGGTGCAGAAAGAACCGATGCTCTGTCATGGTGTGACACTCAGCTGAGTTCTGTCATGTTGCTTTCAGCTGTGAGAAATGTTTACTCCAAACACACAATTGTCTTTTTATGGGTTTTACAATGACCACATTCTGAGGAAACAAACATCTTTCTATAAATATGCCTAATCAATGACATTTAGCAGGTGGGTTACAAAATTAGGCCCTGAAAAATGTATTCAGTTCTTTTATAGATGTGTCTGAATGCAGCATTTGTGGTTTGAAAGACATAAGCCATAATAACAATGAAAAACAATTAAGACACATTTTAAAGCTGCAGTATTTTGTCTCTCTGCCGCCATCTCTGTTTGAAACATAAAATTGCAGGTAACTTTATGTGCTTTTCTGTATGTATGCTGAAGTCACGGGAAGCTCAAGTTATAAATCAGTTTTATACACTTACTGTGAATCATGAAACACTCATCTGTCAGGTACTTTACTCAATAACTGATTATTATTTTTAATAAAAAATATTAGGGATTGCTCTTGAATTTGCTCTTGAATTTGGAGTTTTTTCATACTAACTCAGTTTAAATGCTGTACTGCTGTGACACACATCTGAGGAGAGAGGCAGTCGGCCAAAGGAAATTTTCTCCACGTCTGGTATGTTGTTTGCTTTTGTGCAGCACATAGAGAAGTGAGTCACTATCTCTGCTCTCATCTGGTTTAACTGGGGCAGAAGTTTGGCAGGAGGCGAGCGAGGATGCAGTCCAGGTATTTGCCTCTGAGGCATCTTCCTTCTGTCAGGAATCCTCTGCGCAGAGACCCACAGTTCCCAGAATGCATTGCGGTGGTCACAACCTTGCAGCGTAGCATAACTTCACAGAGTGCAGGAATAAACGGACACACCTAGAAAGGAAAGAGAAACTTCAGGGGTGATTTGATGGACTGAAGTTATATGCAGGCTGAGATCACAGCTCAGGATTTAAAGTAAAACCTGTGAATGTGATTTTTCTTGTTGAGAAAAGATTTTTTTATGTCAGTTTCTAAGATGTCAAACATTGTGCTACTTAATAATGTCTTGAAGTGATAATTAATGATAACTGCATTAGTGATATTTGCATTTCCATGGGAACAGTGGTTTAATTCTTAATAATTTCATCTAAAACTGCATATCAGTTAAAAAAATACATAACTAAACTTACTCATGTTTTAATGGGCTTAGAAAATTACCAACAAACAAATCAGGGGTCTTTTATTTTAATGATTGACCCAAAAGACCCCTTTAGTTAACTGCCCCTCACTCTAAATACCCCGTGACTGTTAGCTTCACATCTGTCACACAGCATTATCCCAACACAGAGTTTAATCTGTTATTCTTCTCGGTTCATAAACAGACAGATGCATATTTGTAAAACTACAGTTCTGTTTGTTTGTTGCTAGGGCCTCTTTATATTTAGCCTGGCAGAGAATTTGCCACAAGGGACGGTAACAATGGACAAGACTTACTCTGGTTATTTTGGTAATGGATAATTAGAGCGAGGTTGTTTCCGATTAGCTGCTCATGTTACACAGACAGACTGCGTTTCGTTTCCGCGCTGATGAAATTAACTGCTGAGAGCCGCGGCTACAGTCCCGCAGATCAGCGTTTACACTAATGCTGCCCATCAGGACTGTAGTAAACATGCTGCGCTTTGTTTTCATGCTTCTAAAGAAGCCTTTGAGTTATACTGAGTTATTTGAGTTATAAATAATATTATTGTGGCATTTATTAAAGTACCATAATGTAACATTTTCTTTTATTAATTCTGTTTCCTGCTAGAGGTTTTTAGAGATGTTGCACCAGTCGTGAGCTAAACAGGAAGCTCATCCTCAGTCACGTCAGCAACAATTTTAGGTTGTAATAATGTTTTCCTAATGTATCCATTAAATAAAAAGGTTAAACATTTTATTATGAAAGTTGAAGAAACATTATTTTTACTTTATTGTTTGTTTTTATAAACATCATTCAAACATTTTTTAATTCTGTAAAGTTTTAACATGTTTCACTCCTTTAGAATAATGGTTTTGATAAATATGATAACAGTTCTACTCACATTATTACAAGAACTATTTGATAACTTTGAGAGAACTTTTAGAGAATGTTCGGAGAGCGTTCCCTGTTAACTGCCATGACCTGACATTAAAAAAATCAGTCATAAAGGAAGACACTCTCTGACATCTTGTGCCCTCAGGACAAAAACCAAGGATAACAAAAGGTGTTTGTGTTGTTTACACAAGATTGTTCTCAAAAGCTGAGTGTCCTTCAGGCGGTGGTCCAAACCGGTTCTACCCGACGCTGATCCTGTTCCTAAAACCAGCCCCCCACCCCGACCCAAAATAAAACATTACACTGACAGATTCATTCATTTAAACCTTCCTTACATGTTTAGAGAACTGTGTTTTTACAAATGTACCATCCCAGCGAACCAGGAATGTTGGCTAACATTTTCAAAATGTTATTTATTGAAAATTTTTGCATATGTTAAAATATGTTAAAAATGTAATGTAAGTTATTATTTTATAAGTTGTAAGTGATAAGATTGTTATTTATAAGAAATAAAATAAAAAATAACGAAGCAATAGAGACAGAATATCTTTCAGGCCTGCTAAATACATATGGTTTAATATTTAACTTTAAAATCACACTTGTGACACACAATCTACAAGAATAAAGAATGCATGTGAATGCATGTGTCTTACTCAGTATTTTGTTAAGTGCAAAAAAGTGAATCTGTGGAGAAAATCACTGTATATGTTTCTGCGTCTGTTTAATGCATCTAGAGTCATGTGTTAAAACTATCACTGTTAGTCTTCTGCATTAACTCTTACTGAGGAGTTTAGAATGGATGAGGTGATTAGAAGGGCAATATTTATTCTCTGATACATGCTTCATGAATGTATTCTGTCCATTCAGCAGAAGTTGAAGGATTTTTATGCTTCAATTGAAGCCTCCAACTTTCAGCAGTTTGATGAGTGAGACTTCCTGTTGACTTCAGCTTACAGTCAGTCACTGGCACCGCTGTTCTCAGAACAGGTGACATATATTGTCTAGCTGTAGCTCTGATGTTTAAGCAGATGAGAGGATGTGGAGATATAACCATTTGCAGTGGCTTCTTCTCCGATCAGATCACAGGATCAGAATTACTCAGAATGATGTGTCAGTTCAGAAATGTCTGTTGTCGTTAAAGTCATTCTGTGTGTTTGGGGTCAACAGGGTGTTTAAAATAAGCTGAACTTTGAAATCTTCTCATTAAAATAAAACAGGGCCACACAGTCTGAAAACAGTAAAAACAAATTTCTCTTTGTGTTTTTTCTGTCTGTGGATGAACCAAAACAATGTTCTTAAAGACCAACGGTTTGACTTCACTGTGTTTTGAACATTCGTCTACTTTGTTAATAGAGTCATCTGGTTCTAATATCAAACACACGTATACTCAGTGTTAGCTCAGTTGCCAGAAGCATTTAATACTGGATCCAATGCAGACCCGCTCTGCAGATGAAAGATATTGTGGAGGAGGTACAAAAGTTTTAGGGCCTGTTGTATTCTGACGTTACATCAACACTGGACCCGACTAAAGTAAGACTTATGTCAGCCCTGTTTAACTCGAGGTATCATTGCTGAACTCTCGACAGAGTAAATGCTATTTATCTTTCTTTTCTCATTCTTCTTCTCCAAAACACAGCTGTCTCATAACTAACCTCTCCATATGGTTTGTTTTGGATGATCGTTGGCTTTAAAGAATGTATTAAGTTCCCTATGGACTGAAATTTGCACCGTTGGCAAAGTCCATTATCCTCAAGTGGTTTGCACATATGTTACAGTCACTGCTATGCATGAGTCTCAGAAATACGATAGATTGTGTTTTACATTCTTTCTGTACAGAGTAAGAATGAATCTACCTCCCTGGTGAAAAGACCAGCATAGACCAGTATGAATTCCTGTGCTGGTCCAAGCTGGTTTGTGCTGGTTGGTTTGGTGTTAAGTTAGTTGTGAAGCCTGGGGAGACTGTGTAGTATTAAAAAATACAACCAGAGTCAGTACTAGAGCCTGTATTGTGTGTTTTTAGATGTTATATTAATAGTATGGCAACATTTTAAAAACGTTTTCATTCTGTAATGTTTTTAAAACGTTCCACTAACTACTTAAGAATAACATTTTTGAAATATATTATATATAATTTATGATTTATTTATTTATGAAGATCATTTTAAATAATTTCTCAGAGAACTTTTAGAGAATGTTCTGAGAACGTTCCCTGTAAGCTGGATAAACGCTGATACAGCTTTTATACAGCTGATAAAGCTGATATATTTTAGAGTTAAATCTCTAATTAAATCAGAAGTATTATGGCCAGTAGATTCCTTTAATATATTTTAATTGTGTCCTGTCAGATAAATGCAGGTTCACAGGACTGTCACATAGAGAGAGGTGAGGGTTTTAGATCTCTTCATTTGTCATTGACAGCCTCCAGAAGACAAGTGTGGCCATGCATGTGCTGTCCACTGGCCAGTTCACAAGGTCACTGTGAGATCTGTGTGGACATGCCTTACTCCAGTTACAAAACACTTACAATCTGTTCCTACTGCCTACAGCAGCTGCTGGCTGGAGCAGAATCTAAAATGATCTTATATTTAAATGCATTTTTTCAGTATGCTAGACACGGTGAATTGTGGGATAGCCATGAAGGATTTGTAATGTTTTCTTTCAAAGAAACGAGGTTCTTAGAAGTTTCAATCTTTACAATTATCAATGATATTGAGGTTTCAGATTAAGTTTTGGAGCAGACAGACACTCACCATTAAGACTCGTATGCCTGAAGATTGGTAGATGGTCAGTTTCTATGCAGGTTCCTTTTAACTGATTGTTACCCATCATCTCATGATGTCCTGCATGACTGAAAACCTTCACAGACGACTGCCAGACATTTAAAACTCAACCTGGTTTGAGAACATGAGGAAATGTCAAGAGCACCGGAGACTATGGAAACCATCTGTTTTAACCTCAAGTGGAGACAACATGGGTTCTGCGCTAACAGTCTTCGATTGGGGTCAACAGCAGGAGGCCACAGACCTAATAAAATTAAATGAATGGATAACTAAGTCCAGTTGCCTCTGACCGATTTCATGTGGCGACTCATTCATGTACAGCACATGGAACATTGTGCACACATAAACAAAACGCACGCATGTATTCACATGACCACAGACGTGCTGAAAATATATGCAAACACATGATTTCCAACACATCTGTGAGTTTGTGATCATTCATGGATTTGAAGTCTAAGCTGAAAGTGTCCCAATAACCTCGATGAAAGTGGGTTTGTAGTTTCATGGTCCAAAGGTCTGAGAAAAGAAAACTTAAATGGCATCCTTAAAACGTGACATAAAACAAACAAAATTAAGGCATCAATGTTGTTACCCTTTTGTATCTGAAAACAAATGAAATGCACAAACATTTGCACATTTATTTATCTATATAAATGTACATAATTCATATAGTTTTTGTTCACAGCTAGTTATATAAACTCTAACCCTAACAGAAAACATTATGCACTTTTGGGTACAAATTAATTAATTAACACACACACAGAAAATAAGTTATATAATATAAAAAAGGTTTCACATGAAACATTGCATGCTCCAGTTTCACTCATTGCCTTCAACAAAACCTCCGTCGCAATACAGGATGAAAGCATGGATCCAAAAAAGCAATTAGTCTTTACAACATCCCACAATCCCACATTGCCCACATGGACTTGTCATATTGTCACTATATCAAAGTGGTGTTGACTGCAGCATGGCTGGTCTCCAGAACTCCAGATGAAGCCCTCATGTCATGAACATGTAGATCTTTGTGTCCCTCCAGCATCTGTGGAACAAAGGTTTGGGAGATTACAACCCTTTAACTCCATATAAAAGAAATTCAGTATACGGGGTCTTTTCAAGAGGCTGTCATTTAGCTGACAGCGTCTTGAAAAGGAATTTTTGGGGCTTGGGCTTTAATGAAAGTGAAAGCTTTGTGTTCAGAAGATATCTGCACAGATTCATCATCTCAGCTATAAGAAGATGAGTAAAAAAACAAGATGTTCATGTATCAGTATTATCTCTGAGATGTGAATAGAGGCACAAATTAATCTAGCATGTACAGAGAAGCAAAGGAGGTTTAGGAAGCTCTTTTAGGAGGTTTAGCCGTATGTAATTTACCAGATAACAGGAAACGTTCTCAGAACATTGGCTAATGTTGTCTAAAAGTTCTCTCCAAGTTATCAAAACGTTATTGAATTAACTGGTAGAATGTTTTTTAATGTTATATATCCTAGATTCCTATATATCCCTATTCCTAGAACTTTCAAAATATCTTTTTTAACAAAAACATTTTAATCACAGAAACGCAACATGTAAAGCTGACATTGAATCCACTGTTTTATGCACATGCCCTGATATGTTACTTAAAAATCATAAAAAGAGCTGAAAATGTGTTTCTCACCATGAATTTCATACTGTATTTCCAGTATGAAAAGATACACTGTATTTTGATAAAGCATGAAAAATGTACTTGATGTTCCAAGACTTTGATATCCTGTAAGATTTTAAACTTTCACTGGACAAATCAGAGGTTTGACCGAATCACTAACAAGTGTCTGAGGATCCAAACTTCAGATGGAACTACGATGGAACCAAACGTGGAGCGTGAGAAATGAGACACAGTTGATCTCTGAGTCCTGTGCTGCACCACAGCCAACATCTAAACAGACTCAAGTGATTTCCTCATTTACAGAGATTATGTTAATTAAAGGCACGTTGTTTATTTTGTTGGTATCATTTTACAGAGATCTTTCCAGCTGATGGTGGCTGTCCAAACTCTGCATTCATAATGTAATTATCTGCTTGCGTTACTTATTGCAAGAATTCGATAGGTGTTTAAATTCGAGGTCAGGTCATTATTAATACAACATTAAGGTTAATGTTATACTGGAGTCATGCTACACTGTCTTATCACAGTTGTTTTTCTTTCTCTGTCTGTCAGATTCTTGACAACTTACCAATGAAAATGTGAGGCAGACACAGAGATGAAGACAAATGATGGCAGGCTGTATATTCCAGATGATTAAAGGAACAGTTCAACCCCAGGATTGGTTATTTTGTCATCATTTACTCACGGTTATGTCAGTTCAAACACACATGAATTCTTCCTCCACACAATGAAAGTGGATGGGGGACATGTGATTCATTATATTTAAGGTTTGTATGACATCATATAACAGCTTTGTGAGATCAAAAGTATATTTGGTCAAATTATTGCTTGACAGACAATGGTCACCACTGACTTCATCGTGTGCAGAAAATGTGACCCTTATGAGCCACACAGAAAGTCACAAGACATGAGCGTGAGTGAATGATTTTTCATTTTTAGGTGAATTGCTGTTGTTTATCCACCATGCTGATGCAATACTCATGAGAAGTAATAATTCAATAACTTCTATCGGTGCAAATATCAAATTACTGAGTTCCTCCTGTGTGACTTTCATTTCTCTGAACTGAACATTGTTCCCATCACATGACCAGAGAAATGTCACGGCTGTACGTTTGGTTGCAAACCTGTTTTTGTTTTCTCTTCCCCTGCAGTTTTTTCATCACTCACATGTGGCTCGAATCCTGCATCACAGCCTAACAATGAAATCTGATTTCCAAGAATATTAATAAGTGAAAAAAGTTTTCTATCCTGGGATCAGTAAAAAAAAGAAGAGATGAACAACAAAACAAAGTTAAGCCGGAGAGGAAAAGGTCAGCTAGCTTTACCTTCACTGCGCGTAACTGCCTGTGAGCCGCTCTTCAGATCTCAGCATTTACAATTCAAATGCTTTTATGACTGTGTCGCTTCCTACCGTGATGGAAAATGTCTTTATTTAAATGAGCTCCAGGTTTCTTTACTCTCAAAATACACTGAACAAATACACATTTTTAGGCAAATCATACGCTCACAAGCTCCTATTTACTCATGAGAGAAGTGTTCAGTGTTATTTGTCCTTTTGGAGACATCGCTGGTCACTCATGCAAAATAAAACGCGTTTGAAGGATCATCTTAAGCTTCAGGGCTTTCAGAGTTTCAAATGTACGTTTGTATGAGTTTCTCAGCTGTTCTGCATAAGCACACAAACACACACACACACACAAATGTGTTTGTCATGTTACATTATTAAAAGTTCTGAATGGTTCTTGTAAGTGTCTTGCTTTAATGATTTTAATAATGATAAGTTATTACTCAAAGTGTAATTTAAGACAATCTTTAAAATATTTGAAAAAAGTTTGAAAAATTACCCAAGTGGAATTTGTGGACAAATTATTCTGGAGCTTTTCATCCGTCCAACTTCAGTTTTTCTAACCATTTATTATTAATATTATTTTAACAATCTGGTCCAAAAACAATGTGTTCAAATGAACACAGCAGGCTTTAGCTCACAGCTGTGCTTTATTTGAATGAAGTGTACATGATCACTTTAACTTTGGACACGTTTCACTGATTTTAGTGCCAAACTTTTGTTTTTACTTAATTTTTATCCACAACCCTAACAAAGTAAACAAAGCACACCTAAAAGTTTGTCTAAACAACTTTTCCTTTACCCTAAATGCAAACTGCTTATGCAATGATATTATCTCTGCTTTAAGCAAGACTTTTAAGAACCCTTCTCGTTTTTCAGAAGTTTGTCTTATTTCCAGAAGTTTGGAGAGTTTGTGGAGTGCGCAGGTTCTCTGATCGTTACGGTACCCAAATCCGCGACACTTCTCTCCCCCAGAGGAAGTCCCAGGCAATTAGTTCAGCGGGTCGAGGCGCTCGCGCTCAGTCTTTGCGAGCTCCTCCAATGACTTAGTGAGAAGTCCGACCAAACCCCTGTGCTGTTCTCTGGACGCCCTTCTTCTCTGGATTGTACTTTTCCGAACATGGGATTCGAGCTGGATCGTTTTAAGGGGTCTGTGGACCCGGACTTCAAATGCAACTTGTGCAACAAAGTTTTGGAAGATCCGCTCACCACTCCGTGCGGTCACGTCTTCTGCGCCGGCTGCGTGCTGCCCTGGGTCGTCCAGAAGAGCAGCTGCCCGGTCAAATGTCAGAGGATCTCCACCAAAGAGCTGAACCACGTTCTTCCTCTCAAAAACTTAATACTGAAGCTAGACATCAAATGTGACAACCACGCGCGCGGCTGCGAGAAGATCGTCAAACTGCAACATCTGGCGGAACATGCGGAGATGTGCGACTTCTCTCCTGCCAAATGCAGGAATAAGGGATGCAACGAGGTGCTGAACCTGAAGGACATGGACGCTCACATGCGGGAGTCGTGCGATCACCGGGCGGTCGGGATCTGCGAGAGCGGATGCGGGCTGGTGCTCACGCACCGGGAGCAGAAGCTCAGCAACCACTGCTGCCTGAAAGCCCTCAAAGCGCACAACGGCGCGCTGCACGGGAAAGTCACCAGCCTGGATAAGGAGCTGAAGAAACAGGCTCTCAGGTCGGGGAAAAGGGAGAAGTCACTTCTGGCTCAGCTGTCGGCGGTTCACAACGAGCTTCAGATGACGGCGCTGAAATATCAGAAGAAATTTACCGAGTACAGCGCCAGGATCGACTCGCTCTCCAAGAGCCTTTCCCCGCCGTTCAAGGTAAAATGATGGCAGATGTTCCCACAATGTCTGCAAAAAAAAAAACAGCTGGTGCAAAAGTAACCCATGCAAACACACAATGCAAGAGAAGAGCTTATTATTATGGTAAATTGTGTCGCACCGTTATATCACGATGTGATCTTTACAGCGTGCATATGAGAGACTTAACATCATGATTTATGTTGGCAGCATTATTTTAGCTTTGTAATAGTTGCTTTATCGAGAGATTGAAGCTCACTTTGTCAAGTTTAATCGTTGTTTTGTGATTTGGACAGTGGAGAGATTTAGTTCACGCAGAATTAAACAAGCGGCATGTTTATGCATAAACAAATGCATCAAACAAATAACAATAATAATAATAATAAAATGATGAAGAACATCTGTAATGTAATAAATAATGTAATGAACGTAATGTAATAAATAATGGGACGCTTGTCAGGTCGCGCAAGAATAAATACGTGTTTTGATTGGTCGACCGCGTGGTGACGTCGATCCCGAAACCGGATTGAAGACGCGTCGCCCGCACGAGGTGTGAACAGGTTTGAGGATTATAATGGGAGTCGTTCAGCGTTACCTGTCACTCGTTTGCAGTGTGGACACAGTGTTTGTTTCAGTTGCTGGAGTTTTATTGTGGTGAGAGGGACTTTATTGTGTTTGTCAGAGGAGGAGGAGGAGCAAACGTCTCAATCCAAACACACACAAACACACTAGCTAACATTTCGAAGTGACTCCGGCGTGCATTAGTAAAGACTTAAGATGTCTTAGGCGTTGTGTCATATTGTGACCTGCGGTGGTGTAGTTTGAAGTTGGTAAGTTGCAGGTATTGTGGTTTTGTGGTGCTATGGTATTGTGTTTATTTTTTGTATTAATATTTAGACAATCTGCACATTAGACTAGAAAATAGTGAGTAGATTTTATAGCATGTTTGTTAAAATAGTTTTGAATGTTTTATGCCTGAAACAAACATTGTTAACACGTGTTTGGGAAACGATATTGTGAGGACATAAAAGTGAACATAACTTTAAAGTTTGTTTACTTTATGTCTAGTCAGTGCATCAGTGTTACAGTATTTTAATGGTTCTTTGCAATGAAGTCTAAGATTGTTTAAAAATGGTTTGAAATAATGTGACGCAGCCCGTGTCTAAAAACACAGTGAAAAGCTTTTCATTCGTGCCGCCGTATATGATCTTGCCAAGCCTTAAATCAAGTGTTATATATCCTTCAGATTAGCTGCTCAGGGTGTACAGGAACAGAGAGATAACCTTCCTCCAGCGCTCTATGAGGGGAGCAAAAATCTTAAATCTCCCACTGAGTGAACAAGTTTATGGGCCCTGAATGATGTCTCAGTACCACAGACTGCCTTCCTGCTGGGAAATGTAGTTTCTCTCGTTATTCTCATCACATGGTTCATCAGTCAAGTGAGTTGAAGCTGGTGAAAGATGGGTGACGACGGGGACCTGACGTCTGCAGAATAGGGCCAGGATACTGGGCTGTTGCATGGAAACAAAACCACTGAGATGTTTCGTAAAATATGTTTTCTGGGTTCCACAGAAGGTGAACTATCCCTTTAAACAATTTGTTGCGGCTGTAGTTGCTTAAGGCATTTTGATATTGTTTCTGCGGTGTTGTGTGTGTTTATTTTCATCTGTTGAGTCATCAGTCGACCTCTTTCACAGTATTTATTATTTGCAGAGCTACACTTGTTCAGTCATCAAAGCAGATCTTGAGGTCCGTCACAGGAAACAACTCTGGGTGCCAAACAACAGCGATATGTATTTTAAGTGCTGTCACTGCCTTCTATGGATTTTGTTTCCCATGGAATTATGGGACTGTTCCCATGACCCGTTCCAGCGAGGTGCATTCCACAGTAGGAGACATACATTGCATGCACTCAGCAAAGATAGGGTTCTGTACATGCCATTGATGTCTGCATTATATTTAGACGGTGTATTCTGTGGCACGCAGAAATGACAGCTGCATCAGATGCAGTGACACACTTTCTGACCGAGGATAAAATGCGGTTCTGCATGTTCTGACACTCATCTGTGCTAATGTATTAATACATTCCACCAAATGGACAAAGCAAGTCCTTAACCCTAAAAGCCAAAGATGAATTGACAGTTATTTACCCAAGATCCTTTAAGCTCTCATGATGTTTAATGACTGTAACAGCACCTCTGTTTCTGTTTTGGTCACGGCCAAATTCGAATCTTGGGATTATTGGTTATAGTGGATAATTTAAGATCTTGTGCTAAGAATTTGATGTGAAACTAACTACATTTCTCCACTGCCTGCATGGAAATTCAGTGTTCGGTTTGGACTGGAATGCACTAGTATTTTTATATCTTAAATTGTTTTAAATTCAGATTTGTGTGAAATATGGGACTAAAAAGTTTTGTATATTATTTTTGGCATATTTAACTGAACTCGTCTGCTCAGTTTTTTTGTTGTCTGAACAGCAAGAAACCTCAGTCAATCCAGTGTTTTCAAACTTGATCCAAACCACATCCATAAGCGGTTTGAAATCTGATTAAAATCTGATTTTCTTGGAATGTGTCTCAGTTTAAACAGTCAGGTCTGATTTTGAGTTGATTTCATTGTCACTTGGGGCCTAACATGTATTTGACATCATGCAAAGTGTAATATATGCAATATGAAAAATGCCTTTCTAATGAATGAAATCAGTTTGTGGGCAGTGTGAACAAAGCCTTTGCTTCGTTTTCTCTTTCCAGGGTGGAGAAACTAAAAGCGTCACCGCTGTCCTCCACCGAGAGGCTGGATCTTTAGGCTTCAATATTGTTGGAGGAAGACCGTGTGCGGTAAGTCTTGAAGATTTGTTTTTTTGACCTGGCATACATTCAGACTGCTTCCCTGCTTCCTGTCTCAACTCCCAGGTTGCTAAGGAAGTGGAAATTACCTGTTTACATCATGCATGGGAAATGTAGTTCTTCACAAAGTTGTTAGATTTGCTATAATAATACTACAGGATAACTTAATGTTTTAAGATTAACCAATGCTCTGTGCCCTATTGGGTTATTTTGTTATGTCACTGTAGTATTTGATAAATGATTACATTTAAAAAGCCATGGCTAGTTTAATATGTGCACAGCACCACTTTAGTACTTTGGTCCACCCTAAAGTTGTGGTGCCCATATCAGAGAGAATGAGGACCAAGCCCTCTAAGATGTGCTAGTATGTGGTTTGTCCAAAATAGAATTGTGACGCAGTTTAAATTCTGTGTCGCAGCAAAATCTTTTGAGAAGGAAACTATTAAAAAAAGTTTCCAGGACTTTTCCCAAGACCCAGATGTCGATTTTGTATAAACATCCACCACGTTTTAGCATCTAGCACAAACTGCTGTGACTTAGCCTCTGCTAATGTGAGTGGAGGAGGTCACTGAGTAATGACTGCAACACAAATGGTTTTGTCACTTAGCAACTGTACAACTACTTTAACCTGGCCGTGACCCGTCCCTAGCAAATGGTTGACATGTCTGTCTTTCAAAACCGATTAAGCTACCTAGCCAGACAGTTTTAAGGTTTCATAGTTACACCCTCAGTGAAACTTACACCACATGGGCTGCCCAATTATATTTCTTTTCAAATTACATTTGCATTTATTTTGCTATCTGAAATCTAAATCGGGATAGCATGCGTACTTTGTGAAGAAGGGAAAACGAAATGATGTTTAGGGCTTTGCCTTATGTTCCCATCTAACAGGAAACATTGTTCTATTCTACAGAATGACCAAATAATCTCGAGGACAGAGATCTCTGGTAAACAAGGTTGTTGTTGTTGTAATGGGGAGAGGAAAGGGCTTCACAGTAATTAACTGCAGAGTTCACAGTTTGACTTCCTGTGGTTTTTCAAGTATTCTATTAAATTTACAATACAGTGTCACACAACATGCACAGGGTTGATGTGGTTTTGGCGGAGGCTTGCTGTAACCTTCCTATCCAGGTTATGTTTTCCTATAATGAATGGCGAATAGTTTTCCCAGATGTAATTGATCTAAATGATCTTTTGCTTTTCAGTCATCCGTGAGCAGGTAAAAACCCTTTACAAGCTCAATATGTCTTTTGTTTGACAGCGTCTTTGCAGAGAAGCTACAAACACGTAAACATTCTGCGCACCTGCAAACAATGAATTGTTTTTCGGATTGTCGCATCTGTGTTAAGTTAACGTTCTTGCGTAATCTTTGTGTATTTATTACGCAACTGTAGCCTTTGTTTAAATGTCCTATTTTTTGGATAATAATTATTTTTCCATTTGGTCTGGGTTTGTGATCATTTCATTACATTTTCATGCTCTTACTGTTCTGACTTGTTGGGTTACAGGATAATAAAGATGGCACTTCCAATGAAGGAATCTTTGTGTCGAAGATTGTGGAGAACGGATCGGCAGACAAAGATGGAGGACTGCAGATTCATGACAGGATAATGGAGGTAAAAGCTTGTGTTTTTAGCCCGAGACTTGACTCGCAATTTCCTGGCAGACGTTTTTTCTCCGTACCCACTGACAGCAAAAATCCAGGGTTATGTCACAGCCAATAGGAATGTTTTCTATTTTTGGTGTTTAATATTCAGATGAGGCAGAGGATTGGGCAAATGAGATTCGTTGTGGGCACGGCTGTGTGATAAAAGTCGTGGCTAGTTGGGATTTGTCTGGCCGATGTTTTATTGCTTGTAGCTTTATAATGTTGTGCCTTATTAGTCCATATTTGTGATCAAAGAGGTTATTGCTTATTTAATCTCATCTCAAGGGCATCATTTGTATATTTTACCATGTTTAAGTCTGGAATATTTAAGAAACTCTTCATTCGGTTGTTCAGTAATTTGGTAAATGCTGTTTAACGGTTTGTGAAGAAATTCTTCCTGGCTGGCATGGGAAGACAGCTCTCTCTTACCCTGGAACAAAATCTGACTGTTTAAAAAGGCCAAGAGTTCCTGTGGTCACTTTTGAGGGTGCTTAAAAAGTCAGTCCTACAAAGGTTGCTTGTATTGCAGCATGAGTGTGCAACAACGAATGCATTGAATTCTGTGTCGTGTGTTTTAAATATGGCCGGCGGTTCTGCGATTGTTTAGCTAAGTTCATGTAAATATTTTCACTTAATGCAGTCAAATCATCATTCATAGGAGCGCTGGATTTCACGACAACTCTTTGTAACTTTCTGCACTTTTCTTTTTTTTACCTCCTCAGGAATCGTATGACCTCTTGTTGTAAGATTTATTAATTCCTGCTTAGACAGCAGCATGTGCCATATTTAGTATACTAAGATAAGTTACTATACTACCTTTTAAAGCAGGCATGTGGTGCACCAAACAAAAGTGTCTTAAATCCTTCTGTTTGTAAAGAAATGTAAAAGCCCTTAGAGACTGTGGATGGATTGAACCTCCAAATACATCAGTAATGCTGTCAGCACATACCTAGCTAACAATTTTAGGTCTAAGAACATTTCCTTATTGTTTACATGATATGATATACATGACATGATGTATAGCGTTCTGCTAACGTTACTGCAGGAATGTTTTTGATAACCTTCAGAGAATTTTTGGAGGATGTTAGCTAACATTCTGAGACTAAGTTTTAGCTAGGCAGCGATGTAAGATCGCTAAACTGGTCTTGTTGTTGGGACGTTTGAGGAGCTGGTCAATGTTCTTACGTGAAAGAAGAAGTTCAGGAGTGGTAAAAGCATTTTTGCGTGCCAGCTGTTTTAACTGATATCTGAGAGCGCTCCTTGTGGTTTTTGTGAATGTCACCTAGATTTCTGCTTTTCTAAAACAGAAATCGGTGTAACAATATGCAGATATTTGAGAAGGGTTATCGGTGACAAGTGTAGCTTCATTCGCAGTCGTTCTCCCAACAAAAGGAAGATATTTTGCTCTAGGATGGCACAAGACCTAGAAAGTCACTTTTGTCTTTGTCTTGTTAATAATTAGGGTGAGTCAGTATGCGTGCGAGAGGATGCGATACATGGGGAAGGACATGATGTACTGAGCCCTAGGTCAGTCCTTTGAATAACCTGTAAAATTTACAGTCTGAACCCCCCCCACCCCCCACAATGCGTAGCTGTTCCCACCCAGTTTCTGATCTGTTTGGATCATGTTCATGTGAATAATGATTTCTGTTTCCTTTAGGAGATTTATTGCCACTTTGTAGAACTACTTTAATAATGTTTCGAGCCTTTTGAAAAGGCTATAATCTGGCTTTATCTGTGGTTGACACCTGGGGTCAAGTTGTGCTCTTTGAGACAGAAATTTGGATTCCAGCTTTACGTCAGACCCTTGGGTGGTATCACATATTTAATTATGTCGACTTGAGAAATGACTTTCTTTAGAAATATAATCGTAGGGGAAGACTTAATGCAAAATGGCTTACAGCGGTTTGTTGCTTTTGTAATCTTCATTCAACCAACACCCTATAGTCCCATCCTTTACAGCCACGTTTTGGAGTTGAAAACTTTGCTGTTTCAAAATGTCTGCCCTTGGAAGGCTCTAAATCCCAACTCTCGTCCATCTCTTGCTACATCAGAACTTTCTGATCCATCTTTTGGATTATCCACTAATCTCCTCTTTCCCCAGACTCTCTGCATCAGGTTCAGTATGTTTTCTTTGGCAGTTAAGAGTGGATGGTTTGATGTAGCCGTCATGTTTGTAATATGTTTTAAATATTAAAGTTTCATGAGTAAAGATGTAAAGTCAATGCAACCAAATATCACTTTCAGCATTTGATCATTTTTAAAGATTTGAGCGTGTCCCTAATCTGTCTTGCTGAGATAAGGAGAGGTGTGTTATTTTCTAAACTGTTGGACTAATGGTTATTGTATTGACCCAATTTGTTTCTAGGGGCCAGAATATCACTTAGGGGTATTTCTTCCTCTTGAGCCAATGAGCTGTTGCCTAGCAACCACCTAGCATCATCCTAGCAGCCCTCCAGAATTAGCAATGCACTAAATACCCATCAGGACTCATTAAAAACAATGCAATGCCCTAGTAATCATCCAGAATGTTCTAGCAACATGCTAGCGATGTGCTAATAAACACATGGGTGACTAAGGTACAGTGTTGTGTCATTGTTCTAGCCAAGAGCGCGTGCAGGCAGAGCGTGTGAGTTAGTTTCCTAGGGTGTTCAGGGCCATCACGCTTTTTTTCAACATGCTTTGTGCACATGTTCCTGACAGAAGCAGAACTGAATGATTCACGGACAGAACACGAGACGTTCCAGTCAGGAACACACTGCCTGATTCATCTGTCCCTTACGAACAACCTCTTTATATTTTACCGCATGTCATTACAGCAAGAAAAAGAATATTTAATTGCTCACATTTCTCTGTGAGTGAATCTGGAAAATCAAACAGTCATTTCATTCCCGAAGTTCACCCGGCTGTGTTAGATGCTACGCGCTCGAATGTCTCACGTCCATAAAGATCTCAAATCTCCCACATACGTCTAAAAGAGAAGCATAATGGCAGATGTTCCTGTAAAACTCCTGAGAGCACTTTTAAATAATTCAGAGAATGAATAGTGCCCTTGTTCGACAGAGACATTTATTTTCTCATAAAAACGATGTAAAATGGAAAAATAAATGGTAATGTTTGGTCTTCACACTCTTCAGGTTTTCACACATAGCTAGCAGTCATGATTGCCTGCGAAAGTTTGATTTATGATGGATGTGAATTTAACACAGTGCTTACGGTGAGAAACATCTTTATACCAGGCGTCACCTTTAAATAGAGATTATGGTTTTACAGCACAGTGATGCTCGTACAGTATGGCCACCATTTATTTGGAGTTGGTTTGTTGTGTTAATCCAAATTTTAAAGCATGCTGTTTGTCACAGTTAACATGTTCGCTTCCCTTGTGACAATGGCCAATCAGAACATTGGAGATGATGGCTGCCTAGTGCGTGACTACAGTACCTTTGTCTGTTAGTTTTTGTATGTTTATATAAAATAAATATTGTTCTGTGATGTCCAAGTGTAACACAAGACTGTTGTGGGAAGTGTTGGAGGTGTTGTGGTAGGACGAGGTCATGGAGATGGACTGGGGTTGTAAATGTCACCTTTTAAAAGCCTGCAAACAGACAAAGGTCAGAGGTTGAACAACAAGCAGACTTTAAAAAAAGAGCCGTTTGCCATGAGAGAAAGATCTCAGCTTTTACACTGAACATCACGCTGGTTTTAACATGTTTGTGTTGGGTCTGTCAAGTTTAAACAACTTAAAAGATTGTTTTAAGGCATAACTGATTGTGTTAAAGATTTAATTAATTGTGTCCAATCAGAAAAAAATAGTTTTTTGTGTTTTTTTTTTTATCTGTGAGTTAGATTGTTGGTTTAAAGCCTCTTTAATCCTTATAGCAATCGCCAAGTGAAGTTATCTATATTTATATATTTATGTTTATATATTCTGTGAAAAGTGCAGGACCAGAAATTGTTCATTTAATCCTTGTATTTGCTCAGAATTAATGACATGAATTGGAAGTCAATATTTAAAACACACTAGAATGTAATTTTCTATGTATAACTTAAATTTAGGATAGAATATTCATTTTAGTTTAGTGTTTGTTTTGGATTGGTGTTCCCTTAAATCAGCAGCGTACTAGTGACATTACTGACTTCTTATCTTCTCCTGTCTCCATATAGCCGTTACCCACAGTGCACCACTTAACACCCACAGGGGTCGTGAGTTATTTCAGTGGCTCGCTGTCAGATGTGGCGTTAAATGGCGCGAGGGGTGAGTGCTAACGTGGCTGGAGTGGCAGCTTCATGTATCTGGCAGCTAGATACATGAAGAGTCTTTAGAGGTTGGGGCCCTTTGCTCCCATGCAGATGAGTTCTCAGGACTTTTGAACTGAGATCTGATGGCTATAATGAAGGACAGAGGTGTAAGACATGCTAAAGTGTGCCATTGTCCTAAATCTTTGAGATGTCTTTGGAGGAAATGTGTTTAGAAAGTTTAAATGCTGCAGGTTTGGTGGTCCTAAAGACCCCTGTGTCACTGGTTTTGAGGTGGTTGGGTTTAGAAAGGGCTGAGATTTAAAGCTGTAATCTACAGTTTTTTCTTCTGTGGAACACAAAAAAAGATATTTTGAGAAATATATTAGTGGTTTTGTGTCTGTACAGTGGAAGTTAATTGGTGCCACTGTTGTTTGGTAACCAACACACTTCTAAATATCTATTTTTTGTGTTCCTCAAGAGCAAACGTGTCATACAGGTTTGGAATGACATGAGGTTGTCTAAATGATGAAGAAATTTTTGGATGAAACATCCTTTTAATCGGTCTTCCTCTGGACTTTATGATTAGCCTGGACGTTTTTGGACCAGGAGGCCTCATTCTTAGTTTCCCAGGGGAGACACAGTCAGGTCAAAGCGGCATGGGGCCCCAGTCTCCACCCATTTCTCCTTACAACTAAGATGTCACAACACATGTCCATAGTGTGGAATGTGTCACAGGCTTCTCTTGTGTTATTTCTGACCGAGGGACCGGAGAAGTATCACATGGTGTTTGGCTTCTGATGGCAGGAAACAGGCTTTTGTCAGGAGACTTTGTTGGATTTGTGCCTCTGTCTCTAATTCAGATGGAAGGGGAATGTTAGTCCAAACAGAGCTTCGTTTTAGGCTTAGCTGTTACAGCACATAAACTCCAATGGAAGTCTTAAAATGGCTGTAAATCTCTTCTTTGTGTCAGGGCGCAGCTCGACGGATGGTCAGTTCTGTGGCATGTGTAGCGTGCTAATGTTTGAGAGAGAGAGAGAGAGAGAGAGAGAATGGCATCGATAGACAAGCTTTTGTGCCTTTAAGATTATAACGACTTGTAACTTCTATCCAGCGACCGATGCCAAAAGCAGGGTGGCCGAAATATCGCCAGAATAATACAACTTAAAGATGACTAATGAGGCGTGCACACAATTGCTGAAATCAAATACTTACTCTACCTAATTATGTCATTTAAAACATACTAACCATTTCTAATAAAAACTGAAAATGATTTCTGTCTGTTGACGAGGCTGCCGGAAGATTTTGGAATTGATATGAGGGGAAACCGGTGGTTCTGTTAAGTCCAAGTCGGTCAAATCGTGTAGACGATCAGGTAATGGTCATTTTCAGGTAATGGTTATTTACATTTCTTATAACAGTCTGTCTTTGTTTTTTTTTGTTTAACCCAATCTGTAGGTGTACCCTACTGTAGATTAGTTTAGCGTTTGGTTTGGCATAGTTATTTTCTTTTATAGACGTCAGTGGTGTAATTTATAGCTTCTAAAGGGTTTGGAGAGGGGGAAGGCAAGGCGGAATTAAAACTAATTGTCTTTCCGATCAATCACTGGTCTCATGTAAACATATCAGTGATGTTGTGTTTCCCTGCCAGCTGCTTGCGCAGTCAGACCCCATTAACCACCCCTAAAGCCTCACTAATGAACTACCCTCAATTAAACCCTAATAGCCTGATTAACTGGCCTTCACTCGAGAGGTAATAGCTGGTCGTTTCCTACTAGTTTCATTCTGTAATGCAAAACATAGTGGAAGCGCTGTGGACGTTGAACAAGCACACGTCTACCTTATGGTTTCATATTTGTTTCAACCATATGTAATGCTAATTGTTTTACACAGAGCATGTTTTAATAGCCACTTGTTGAGTTGTGGGGCTTCTAACCGTTTTGTGAAATGATGAATCACCTGGAACTGGATGATCGTTGTTTAATTTTTGTTCATATAAGCAGTTTCTGTGCTTTTTGTTGCCTGTGACTTTGTCCAGATATGGTATTATGGAGTCATGATCATTTATGAATCCATCTGTTTTTATGAGTACACATAAACGGCGTCTTCCTGTTTTAAAACTTGACATCGTAAACGTGTTGCTCCCCCCCCCCCCTCGTTTTTATGGACGTACAGCCGCAGCGATCTTGTAAACGCATTTATTGAGCATCTGTACTGTAATTTGAACTGCAATTCAGGGTTTCTACTGTATTTCAGATGCTAATTTGTGATTACAGTCTTTCGTAGGAATCTCGCAGCACATACTAAAGCCTCGTTTCCTGACTAAACTTATCAATGTCGAATTCTACATTGGTTTTGTCTCCCCGCCCAGCAGTTTTAAAGTTGTACTGTAGTAAGAATAGACCATTTTGAGCTTGACAGCACTTTGCCACAGCAGCTGAAACAGTTTACTGAAAGACTGTGTCTTGTTCTTGAAACCATCTTAAGCTTCCCTGATCTTGTTAGAGTCTGTGTTTTTGTTATGGGGACGAGTGAGGTCAATATTTAGTCCAGTCGAGTCTTCTTAACACAGTTGACACATCGTTGGTTCTGTTTGATGGTTCTGGTCTTTGTTTTGGCAAGCCTCGATAATCAAACCCCTTTTAAATTCAGACAACACGGGTTGGCGCAGAATTTCATTGCTTCTAGCCTGACAAGCGTTCTTTTCAAGAGTTGTTTGAGAAGACGCTCTTTCACATGCCAAACAAAGTGGAACCAGCCACCGCTGTGCGCTCTTCTCATGCAAATGAGCTCAAGTAGAAAACACTCTTCCAAAGTCATGCTATTGTTCTGGCCGCTCTACCGTGTGCCTCTATGTTCCCCTGAAAAAGATGTTTTCCTTTCACATGTTCTGTCTCATTTTAATCGTAGACTTCCTTCGCTTTCAGTTTTGCAACGGAGAAATTTGTTTGAATCGATGCAACAAAGAAGAATCGATTAGAAGAAGCCGGGTAGAAATAAATTCGTATGTTGTATCAGGAGATGTGTTTAGGTCGTGCAAATATCCTTTCACCCAGGCTTGTCTGTGAGATTTAATTTATTCGATTTGCAACAAAAATCTTAAATTTCACATATATTCATTGTTTCCCATTTATCATAAGTCTCAGTTTACTCTTGCTGTGTGAAAATAATCATTATGTTTGATTTGGCATCACTGTAGAGCACTGTGGAGCTGAATAAAGAACCAGGGAGCTTGTGGACTTGAGGATCAATGAGAGGCAAACAACTGAGGCTTTGGTCAAAGTCTTGTACTGTTGGTGCAAAGCTGTCTGGCTTCACATGGAGACAGCAGACGGGCCCTTGCGGTGAAATTTGGCCCTGTGCAGCTGTGGCATTATCGGGGGGTATATTTAGGGCCAAACCTTAGAGAGGTTGAGGAAACTGAGGGTCAGACTTGAAATGGATAGAAAGCATAGCCGTCATTTGTCGTGGGAGGTGGTTTAAGGGCTGTTGAATGGCAATTCTGGGTGGAGCTGAACACAAATGGATATAGTTGGTTCTGTTGGACCTGGTAGGTGGTGTTAAGTAAACCTGGCCACATCTGCAGCGAGGCATCAGGTTTCTCAGACACCAGGCAGTCTGACAAGCAGCCCTTTGTAGACTCTCTTTCTCTCCTCACACTCTCTCTCATAACACTGTCCTTTTCTTCCCTCTTTTCTAGCTTTCTTTCTTTCTCTCTATCTGTCTCTTTCTGTTTTTCCTGCTTCTTACAACTTTTGTCTGTTGGACAGTGCAATACTACACTGAAGGTATTTGTGTAGATATTCGGGCCAAGCAACTACTTTACAAACATCTACAACACTTACCTAGCAACGCTCACAGCATCTCAGAAATTCAAGCTAATTCTTTCATTCTGCATTCATTGATTTAAGTCTTATGTTCTGCAGAATGCTTTCAACCCAGTAGATGATTATAATCAGGAATATGATTTTAAGGAACACAATATTGGAGCGATTCCCTGTGAATTAATCCAGCTTGAGAGATGCCCGGCTGAAACATACAATGAGACAGAGTGGAACTAAACCACAGAGACCGCAAATGTCATTGACAGAAATGGATGCAAAATCCCTTTTTTATGAAACAGTGAGAGAAGAAAAGACGGCCAACATTGTGTGCAAGATCTTGGCAAAGGGAACACAAGTGCTGCTTTGGTGTTGATGTGTGTTTTTAATGCCAGTACTGTTATTAAAACGTGCTGTCAAGGAAGTTTTGGTGAACTCTAGTTTGTGATTGTGCTCTTAGTGTTTTGCCAAAGAAAGAAAACTGTTGTTTCTAAGGTAATGCCATTGTTTTTCAGCATGCATCATGGTAATACTATGGTATCGTTTGATGTATCTTGTACGTAATGTTGTCATGATTAGACTGTTACGTTTGCATTAAAACAAGTCTGACTTTGTGCTTTAAACAAACAACCACAGTGACATTTGTCTTTGCAGTTTTACTTTGTTTTAGATGTTATTTGTAATTAATATATTTTAATCTTAATTATTTCATGAAAATCATGCCTGTTTAAGGCTGTTGTTCCTGTTGTTAGTTAATTTACTGTTAACACCTAAACAGCCTCTTCTACAAAGAAACATGGAGATTTGTCCTTAACTTGCCCTAACCTGTAAGTCCACTTCAATTTCCTGTTTTATTTCAATGCGGTTGGAATCCATCACTTTAATATTTTTAAACATTATCACTTAGGCTAAGCTTGGAAAATGAGAAACACATGTTTGGCCTCGTTTTGGAGGTAGAAGGTTTGCATGTTACAAACAGGAGGAGAGTGAGACCCTGTTTTCTAATAGACCTTTCCTCAGCACATGTGTTTAGGCCCAGTGTTCGTGTTCCTCAGCGAGGGTGCTTTGCTAACTGCTGGGACATTTTAATGCGGACAACCAGGGATTGATAATCTGTTTTCCGTCTGTGCTTTGACTTTCACATCTTAATGTGAAAGTAAGCACCACAAACGCTGACCTCGGACGCATGTTAGGGTTTGATTATTTTGGTGTGCAAGGTTCAAATAAACCCAGTGTAGGTTGGGGCCTTTTCAATTAAGACCAAATGTATGGTGTTTTGATCTGTGTTGAAGCTGTTGGAGCGTTTTGAAGTTTCTGTCGTATTTTTTCTACAGTGTATCTGTTCTTGTTTATGAAAATGTTTATCCAATAAGTCCCACATATTTTGCTCATACTTTTTGGCAGAATAAAACTGTCAGGGGTTGATTTTCAGAATATAGTTTTGTTGGTAGTCAGCAGGTATTTTTTGTCCAAACCTGGATGTCGAGTCGCCATATCTGTGGTAACTTGTAATATTTTAACTGTCATTTGTCCCTTGCAGGCATTTGGATATCATTGACCAATCAGATTTAGGCATTGTTTGAGCAAAGACTTAACTTGAACCTGATTCAATTTAAACTTATCCACCCCCTAAATTATTGTTTGTATTTAAAATGTGTCTGTTTCCTGTTACACAAAGTAAAAACCTTCACATGCCAAGTTGTATTTGAAAACTATCACGCTTCCAGCTTTTCCCATTTCTTGAGGCAAACAAGGTGATGCGGGTGCTGTTGAAGATTAAAAGGGTGTGTGCTGCTATAAAGCTTGGGAACAGTTTCTCTATTGAATGGTGCTGACATTTAAAGATATCGCTGTTTGAAGCAGTTTTGTAATAGATGAATACTTCTTGGAAGAATAGAGGATGATTTCTTGGAAGCTGTCCAGCCATTCTGTAAGAGCAGATTGTCAACACTTTCAAAGACTATGACAAACTTCTAACATGTTCTGACTGTCCACCTCCTTTCTGTTTTGGGAAACAATTTGTACGGTCCTTGGAATGTCAGTCAATATTTTTGTAAGTGTTTTGTAGGAATGAGCAGATGGTTTCTATGATCAAACCATTCTTTCATGCATGATCTTTGGACGACTGGGTTCTTGAAGAACGTCTAACAAAGCTGAGGGCAATCAACCTGACAAGGTGGTCGGCCAACTTTTCCATCACCAGTTTTTAGATGGAGCTCTGGTTGAATAAAACAGTTCAGTTCTTGACTTGCCCCCATGCAAGAATACTGGAGTCTACATTTATTCCACCCAGCTAACAATTTTAGGTTGTAAGAGTGTTTTATGTAACAAAAACATTAAAATTATTTAGCTTTTTATGTTTTAGGAATGTTTAAAACTTTATTGCTGGGTATAAGAACAGCATTGAAACATTAAAATTCTGTAACATTCTACTAACTACTTCATTTTACTAGAGTAACAGTTTTGATATGTGATATTTAATGTTAAAATATCTGTGTACTACATTTTTAACTTTTCAAGAATGTTAGCCAATGTTCTGAGAGCATTCTGTGTTAGCTGGTAGATGATGGCTGGTTCGTAATGCCTAGTGGTGTCTGAGAATGAACTTACATGGACTATGTAAACATTGATTGTCTAGTTTGGCTCATGTTAACCAAAGATGTTCTGTAATTGTGTCATTTATCCAAATTTAAACCCAATGTTCTTGCCATTTTCATAGTCAGCACAGATTTTGTACTCCACATGGCTATATCAGATTTGGGCTGATGGACGTTCGAAGCCACATGTTGGATAGTGAATTATGTGGCATTACTGCAAGTTTTACTTATTCCATCGTGGCAAAAACTCTCTTTAAAACTTGTAATCCAGAAGGTCATATATTTTCATTGAACGGTTTAGGAGGACCACTGAAGCCCTTCAGAAATGTTTGGCAAGCGTACGGATGGTGAAACATGCTCTTGCAGCTCCTGGAAATGTTTTGCTTGAGGTTTATTGGTCTCATTTATCATGAAGTCAATTAGATAGAGAGCCACAGACTGGCTTGGTAAGTAGGAGAGACTGTAATTTAGGAATAGGGGTGGTTCTTTGTCAAATGGTCACGTTAAGGTAATGCCAGGCTAACTCTCTGGCCACACTGTAGTATATTGGTGCTAGCCGTTACGTGCGGTCGATGAATGAGATGACGTGATTCACGAGCTGTGGGAATCCAGACTCCCGGCTCCAGTTTTGACCCGGTTCAGTCGTACGGCGCAACCGCCACAGGGCTTGTGCAGGTTTCAGCGCTTTTAGGGTAACTGCAGGACCATTTTGTTTTTGTGCCTGTGGGCGTCATTGGATTCCAGCCTTTGTATTAACCAGAAAAATCACTGAGTCATTCCAATAGTTTTCTCTCTCGCTCACATTTTCTTTCTCTTCCATTTTGGAAAGTGTATTTTTAATAAATGAGGTATGAAGTACATTACGTAACCTATTCTCATATTGAGAATACAGAATCAAACCCAGCTAATCTAAAAACTTTCTATTGAAAAGATTCTGGAGTGAGACATATGAAAAATGTATACTTGAGTTCTTTACTCTTTGATAGCCAGTTGGTATTTGGTGAATGGTATTGGGGTATATAAATGATGTTGGGGTTAATGGTGTGACCATTTTCCTAGAAACAAAGAAAATAAGGTAATGTAGAATGTTTTGTTTTTTGTATGAATATATGAATTTTTTATGATATAACATTAAAAAACGTTCTACAAACGTTACTGCAGCAGTGTGTTGTATGAACTTTCAGAAAACATTATCCAACATTCAGAGAGCGTCCCTTGTTAGCAGGACATTTAAATACAGGCACTTCTTTCATATCTGGACTTCTGTGCAAGAGTTTGAGCTTCGTCTGTTGCGTGTTTGTGTTCTTGCTGCAGCTGTGTAAAGCAGAAATGTGTGTCGTGGGTCTGTTGTTTAACTTTAGCGAACGTCTGCACATGGATTAGCCATGCCTAACAGTTCTGCATTCCCAGATGACTCCGTGCCCCTTCCCAGAATTCTCTCCCACACACACACTGGTTATGCAGAGTCACGTTCTTACGCTAAATATTTTGTGTGCTTGTATTTTTTACATTTTTTTGTGGCAGTATAAAAATAATCTAGCTACGGTTTCTAATTCATTCCATTTGTCTCGGAAAGTCTGAATTTTTAGCTTCTTGGTAAAAATGCAATATAACACCACTGGAAGGTTGGAATTCTAACTTGGAAATGCGTTCGGAAAGCTGATTTCATTGTGATGTCACATGAACAGATGGAGTTTTTTTTTAACCATGAAGTAAATGAAATGCATTGAGTCAGTTTACTGCTACATTACACAATAAATAGATCCGTTTTGCCAACTGTGGCAGCAACAAGCATGTAAAAGGTCATTTTGTTGGTAAACATCTGTGCGACGTGCAGTTAAACAGAGTAGGAAAATTTCACGTCCAACTTGGGCTTTTAGGACTGCATTCCATGCATGACGCATTGACTTTTTATTCCCCTCTTAATAATGCCGTCCTCACTCTCTCTTTCAACAGACCAGCTAGCAAACCGCTCGCCGATTGATGAGCACACAGGTCCCAAAGCTGCTGATCTCCGCTAGCATGCAAGAGTGGAGGAGAAAACAAAGATTGAGCAAGGAAACCCTTAGGGTAGAAGCCGCAACATATCGGCTGCAATATCGCAATTGTGAAATTATTGCGAAGGAGCTCATTTATTAAAGGCGTTTGCAGAAGATCACATACTTGCATGTGAAGCACCTTAATACTTAAGCTGCTGCGTGTGATTAGCTCAATACGATAAAGCTAATCAGGAACCTGTCGTGTGCTTCCCCAAGGTGGCGTAGAGTGAAGTTGTGTATGAAAGCCTGTTCAAAAATCTCAGTGGAGGCACTAGAACGTGATTAGACTGTGGTGGTTATTGGCTAGTTTTATGTGAATCGCTAAAGTATGAGATGGGTTGTACAACTTTTAAGCAGTATTAGCAATTTTTGTAGTGCACGCTAGTTATCAGCAGCAGTTTACAGTAATCTTGTTGTCTTTGGACTGAGATTATGTAGTTGTTTTTCAATCAGTTTGTTGTTATCTGAATGTCTAGTCAGTCAAGAAAACCCTGTAGATTATGCTGGTTTAGGGTCATGTCCACCAGTAAGGTTAAGTCTGGCAATAATTAAATGGAAAGGTGTTGTTGAACGTGGTGAATTTGTTACAGAAGTGATGGTTCGGTGGTTGTAGCAACAGTCTTCATGGGGGGTGAACTTACAGACACATACACACACACACAATCTAACAGTTACAGCTAAACATTGTTCTGAAACTATTAGCAATATTGTGTCCTAACTAACCTCCTAATGAGCTTTAACTTTGAGCCATTTCGTTATTGTCTTTCAACTGATTCAAAGCGCAACATTTTTTTCTAGTTGTTTCTTTGCATGAGATGTTTGTCTCTAAAGGCATCGTCACATGCAAAAATCAGCGTTAGAACCGAACCCAATGGGTGTGCTTGAGTCAAGTCAGGGGTTCTCCAGCTCTTAGCGCTGCTCAGAGCTGGAGAAATGATCCAAATCACACCAGATGGCCTGAGCCAGCCTCCACCGAACTCCAGCCCACACTTCTCCTCAGCTGTTCCAGTCAGCCGGGCCAAACGCTCCTTTCTCTGCTTATCTGCTCATATCGGATTCAATTTTGAGTCACCAGCGCACTTGAAGCCAAGCTCAGCTGCTATTCAGCCGGCTGTGTGGTCCAGTGTTACTGTATTGACACGCAGGACAATAGACCACCAGTGGTAGTAAAGATGCCCATCTTACTGCCTGCCTGTGTGTGATTATTAGTTGATCATTGGATCTACAGCATTTTCATTTGATAGGAGAGCATTAGCGTGTGTGTCTTAATGTTTACATTTATGCTTGTGCCAGACATTTTATCCAAAGTCTTTTAAACCAATACGTTATATAGATGTTTTCTTGATAATCGAACCCACAACCTTTGCGCTGCTAACACAATGCTCCAACAGTTGAGCTACAAAGACAATGACTACTTACTGTAGTTTTGTTCTTTAATTTGGCACAGAAACAGCTGGAACAAGGCTAGCATTTCCACACACAGCTGCGCCGCTCAAATCACCAGGACTTGTTTTGAGTTATTGTTGTAAGGTGAAGCCAAAACTCTGTTTCTGTGACACCCGGGCATCATTTATTGTGTTGTATTTTTTTTTAATTGGTCAGAATGGAGTTGGAACCTGGAAGCGATTGACCGGCCCTCAATTGTGTCTCTGTCGAAATATGTTTGTCTTACAGCAGGCCTGAGCTCAGTAATTTATATCTGTTGGATTACTATTAATGTGTTTTGACATGTGACTGATTTTTAAAACTAGGTGGGACTTTTGCCAGTTCTTGGATTGAATGATGAACCTAATTGCTTATGTGACTCTTTACACAAAGCTAACTCGCATTCATGAGGATATTTACGTGGCTTGTGGAAAGTCAAAATCAGTAAGATGAGAGAGACCATAGAGGTGATGCTTTTTATTTTTCTATACCTCCATGTGTTAAACTTCAGCCTGTAAGTTCTGAAACCTTCTGCACCATGTGTGCTAAAGACATGAATAATGCATTAAATGCACTAAACGTGTTGAAGAAAGAGATACTGTTGTAAAGACAAAATTGTTTTTACCCTAGCATGCACCTAAAACACTTAAGCAGACACTTGGCAACCCCCTGGCAACCACCCAAACCACCCTAGCAATGTGGCAATTAGTTTTTCTGGGAAACAAACATCAAACGAGTAATAAAGCTACTAAAGGCCATGAGTGTTTGGTCACAATAGCTTTCCAAACAATATTTATAAAATAGCTCGCATCACATTCCCTTATGAAAGTCCTGGTTCTTAGTGTGGTTTTATTATAATTCCAGTGATTATATTTCCGTTTGTTTTTTTTCCTTTGATGTGTTGGAATTATTGTTTGTTGCCTTTGTAAGGATTAAAGGTTGCGACACTTCGCTTACATAAAAGGCTCAGACCAGACTATGCAGAATAAGGCACTTGCCACAGGTTTGTTCTTTTGAAGTTTGTTTTTTTTTTGGCTTTCCTTTAAGAATATCTAAAAATCCCAGATGCAAGAAAAATTTACTGGAGAAGCATCACAGCATTTGATACTACGACTGATTTTCTGAGAATTAATATTAAACAAATAAATATGAAGAAATCTTACATTGTGGAATGACAATCAAAACCAGTCTAAGTATCTAATGCAACATTGCTTGTCTGGTTAATTTATCTTGCTGCATTGCAAGTCATTTTTTTATTGGGAAAATAAAACAAAAACATCTTTGTTGCAGTGTTTTGCTATAATGTTTTAATGGTAGCTGAAATTCCTGCATCTCTGTGGCAGTTGTAATTAGATCATTTCATTAGGTTAGTAATAGACCCTTATTCAGTGCTCTGACACTTAAGTCCTTGTGCCATGTGGTGATTTACTGATAGCCTTTCTGTCCAACAGCTTAGAAGAGGTCAAACTTTACATTCTTGCCTGGAGTCTCTGTTCTTTGAGAACGACGTTCCAGACGTCTGTCTATCAGAGGAGACGTGAGTCCAGTGATGGACGAGGAGAGAACAGGGTCTGTAACTTCTGCAGATATCTCAGCCGTGAGATCTTCTCCTTGTTTAAAGTCTCTGAAATTGAGTCCACTGTGTTCTTGAATGTTCCTTTGTACTGCCTTATACTCTGCAGGGAAGATATGTCTAAGATATGTCTTATACGTTGTATTTGCCCAGAGGAAAATTGTATTTCTCAGAGGTTGCTTTTGCGAAGCTCAGTTCTATTGTTTTAAGATGAATGTGGATTTAAGGTAAAATAATTTATAGTTGGGTAGATGTGTAATGTGTTGGGTCTGATGTTCAGTTTGAGATATTGTTGAGATCTCTTTTGAAACTCTAATGGATTTTTGTGAGATTTTTGGGTCTTAGGAGAAATATCTGAGAAACGGGAGATTGGAACAAACATTTCCATTTGCTTTCTGTTTAGTATCTGGTGTCTAGGAGAAATAACTGGAATACAAGAGATCTGTGATTTCTTTCTTGTGCTGTGTGGTTTTGATGATGGGCGAAATATTTGGAGTTGGACTTGGAGATGTCATTCAGTCTGATCCCTCTGGAGTGGGCAGAGGTTTTCCTAGCGTAGTCCAAAGAGGAAGTGGTTTGAGGGGAAAGGGGAAGCCCGGTGGGGCTGGGTCCACTTCAGAGCCAAGCCGGGCCCCAGTGGGACGCAGCAACTCGTTTGATGTTCTTCCACCAAAGCAGGTTCTCATGGTCCTGTGAGCGCAGGAGAACAGCTGGATGGAACATAAAACAGAAATGTCTTGAGTCATCAAGCGTAAAGCCTCCACATTCATACTGAAAACATCAAGTCCTGTTTGTTAAATCATCTCAATCTCTTATCATCTAAATAGAGCAAATGGATGCCTCAGCCTACAGCTCCAGAGCCGAGGGGCTTCAGTTCCTCGCAGTTCCAGATGACTTGAAGTGACGTGATCACATCTAAAACAGGGGGATGGGAACTCTGCTTTCATCTGAACTGCTATCTCTCTCAGAAATCAAACCACATTCACTTTCATGGGGGTTTTAGGCAGAGAGGAATGAGAACAGCGTGAGAATTAGATGAGCTTCACATGGGTGGCAAGAGAAATTAGTCAATCATTTTTTGAGAAATTAAAACATTTCATGAGGTTAGAAATTCAATTTCAATTTTAGATTTTTAAATGGCTTGGACTTTTTTTATCACTTCTAAATTGTTGCATGTTGTTTTTCAAACGTTTTCCTATCAGTGGCCAATATTTCTTATATTGGGCGGTCTCCGCCCCCCCACCATGCTCCTGGAGGTCTCATAAACCCTGATTTGTTAACACACTGCAGCTGATTGAGAGGGGCTTCTCTCCTTGTACACAATAACAGCTGAGGTCCAGAGATGTCATGCCTGCACTAATCAACATCAACTGCCTGCAAATTACCAACACATGCTGCCCACTTAGTGCTGGAGGCGGAACCCGGGCAGGAGGCTGTGAGTCCCATGAACGGCTAGTAAGACACATTAAACTCCCTGAACTGGAAAAGTGTGATTTCCATGGTGGCTAAAACCTTGTGTTTGGTCTAGAAGTTTCTTTAGTTTTTGAGTTATAGCTCATGGCCATGTTTTACCTCTAAATGGTATATCACACATTATCTTATTTATTAATCATTTAATAAGTGTAATTAAGTGTATACAGAGCCTAGATGCATGTCAGAAAAAGAAACCATGCATTTCTGTTCTCCAAATTAGCAACTCGCTGTAACAGCCGTGATTTAGATTCAGATGCAAAAATTCACCGGTTCTCCCGCAGGAACCTGTAAATCTCTCCCAGCAGCCCGGCCCTCACCGTGAGGAAAAGAACACGCGGCACAAACTCCTTCACAAACGCACATGACCAACTTTAATTTCATTAGCAGACAAGCCTCTGCGTCGCTCGCCGTGCATAATGGAAACACAACATGCAAATGAAATATTTTGTGCTTTTTTTCACCATTTAATGATTTTTCACTTTAGATTTACGTATTTGCTGAGTCGTCGTCTCATGTGAGCCGGGCGCTCGGCGGAAGGCCTGAGTTATGAGCAGCGTTACGTCCAGCTGGACCTCAGACAGCTGAGGCTGACTCATTTTTAATAGGAGAAGCAGATGATCTTATTTTTGGCTGTGCTGTAGGTACATTAACATCATTTATTCCAGACTGGTTTTAAACCATTTTAGAGTGGGTGGCCTCCACCTTTGAAGCTGAGAGCGGAGTAGATTCGGACACGGAAACTAACCGAACGGCCAGCCCAGCAGTGTTATTTATATACAACACGTCTTATTTCAGGCAGGGGCAGAAAGAGGCATTATATTTTATCTGAAAAATAGTTTTAATTTGTGCATTCTTTTGTGTTGTTGCTGCTTTGAGCTTCTTCTTGTGTTGTTCATGGACACCTGTAGTTGTTCTGTTTGGTTTTGTTTCCAGTTCTTCCTGTTCTTTAGATGTTTTGGGTACAAGGTGGACTGACCGGTCAGTATTCTTCATGATTTTTTCTTAGCTCTGACAGGATGTGTTGTTTCTTTCTCTGCATTTTCTCAGCAACGTCCATAATAAACGGAGGACAGAGCATTAATGTGTAATCCTATAAAGTTGATCTAGAACAACTACAGCTTTCTAAACAAACCTACATCTGGACTTTCAAAACATCGCTTCTGTAAACTAGTGGTTGTAGTGGACTTCGATTGTGAATTTTGTCTAACTGCTTTTAGTTGAGACGTTAATATCCTGTTCTTAATTGAAAGAGATTTAATGCAGTTTATCTTGCTAGGCTCAGTTCCCATGAGATTTGTTGTGTTGGTCTTACCCATGATCCTTTGCTCTACATTTCGCTCTGCTGTCTTGCACTTGGTTATGTACAGTTGGCTTGGCATGCTGTTCAGTCCACATTAACATATCAAGGTTCTGAGATGTGTCATTTATTTTCTTTCTGTCCTGTCACAGAAAACAAGCTGCTTTTACCTTTAGGTCTGTAAGTAGCGGTCGCCAGCGCTAGAAAGCTAATATGGTTGAAGAGAGCACACCGGCACGCCATGTAATTTTATCTACATGCATGCCTTACTTTGTAGATTTATGCTGATAACCACCAATGATACGGTTCAGTATTTTGGCACGACTGATGCCCGGGAACATCTGAGAACCCTGCTGACTGCTCATTAACAGATTTTATTATTAGCAGACCACAGTTACTGGCATGTCTTCTGTGTGCCTGCACTTTTGACATGTCTAACAAATTGCTACTCTGCTCGTAACAGAGATTCTTGCGTTTAGCATTTGCAAAAGTTCCTTCTTGTACAGGGTTGCATTGAAACTGAATGTTTTTTTTTTTACCTTTCAAATCTTACTTGTATGTTTTTATTTATTTGGTAATTTAATAAAACTCAAAGCAACAATTACGCTTTTTATATTTTTTTGTAATATTATACAAGATGAACTAATTTATGTTTTTGTTGTAGTTTAGTTTATCTGTATTTTCAGGTTATAATTTTAGTTCCTCTGCTTAAACTTTATGCTTAAAGTTTATTGCTGAGACGCATTTCTGATTTTCTTTAGTTTGTTATTAAAATAATTTTAAGTGTAAATTTTAAGCCTGAATTTTATAAACAGTTTAACAGAAATGTGTTAATGGTTTAAGTTTTGGGAACCGATGCTAACCCTGTCAAGAAGATGCTCAACTGCAGAATAACGTGAAGAGCAGAAAGAACAAACTGAACATGTTGCGTCTGTCACAACTCCAGGCATCATTGTGTGCGGTCGGCGGACACAAGCTCATAGCGGCTTTGTGACATGGGTTCCTGTGTTTGTTTACAACATGTGTTCCTCACCAGTGACGGGCTGCTGCTAACATCCAGTCTGCTGCCCGTGACACACGGTTTTAATTACGCTGAAGTCTGTGAATAGTTTTTTTTTTAAATGTCCACATTCATGCTAGCCTGGAGCCTAGCAGACCTTCGCTCCTCACAGAGGCCCAGAACAGAGAGTTTCTTGTGCAGCCCCTGCGCGAGTGCGTCAGCTCTCACGGGAAAAAATGTGAGAAATGCTTCGGACTAACAGTCAGGCCTGTTTTCTGTAAAGGACATTACGGTCCAGGAGAGAAAGACGTGGTCTTTGGTCCTGTAAAGCTGTAGGGTGGTACGTGAAACGCAGCTAGGTTATAGAGTGATTGCGATGGTTTGTCTTCCTGTTGTAGCCCCGTTAAACCGTATCACACCTTTAATGAGCTGCCCAGCATTTGCTCCACATGCGTTCTATTCTTTAACTGGTCTTTACATGGTTCTTTAAAAGAATGGTTTTATTCTAATCTTGTGATGTTCTAGCAGGTCTGGTGAGATGCCTACACATGTCTGCCCAAGTCTTTTTGGAGATCTCCTTTCGGACAGAAGTTGTCTTCACCTCATCAGTGTCACCAGAGTCTCCAGGCAGACCTCCAGCTCTGGAGTGGGGCTAATCGGAGTCTGGTCCACTGTCACTAAGTTTTATAGCTGTATTTCCCTGAGCTCTGTGAAAACGATCAGTACTGACCCTTCCCACCAAATTCACCGCTCTGGAACACACATAAGTCATCGTAATGGTTGCGTTTTGGCCAAATCCGTTTTCAGAATAGGATATTTTGTTAACTGATTGGCCGGAGAGGCCTGAAGAAAGAAAGCAAGGTCAGAGCGGATGAGGAGGAGGAAGAAGTGTAGATGGACGTGGAATGGATCAGCACAGCTGTATCTGCAACTGAACGTTCCACCAGAGCAGTCTGGCCTCGCTCTTGATTGTCCACATCTGGCATCATTACTTCCACATTTAGACCGCAAAGCGGACATCCTATTGAGATTGCTCCTTTAGCCAGCGCACACCAGCTAGCCTATGTGAGAATCTACCTCTCCCAGAGCCATGAGAGCCATGCGCTCAACATCATCAGCTGCACAGTTATTCCATCCAGATGGAGATAGCGACCTTGCTGGTAATGCTTCAACCAGCGTGACCTCCTCATGACATGTGGGACCTGGTTTTCATTGCCCTCACCAAGGGCAGCGTGACACAAGCGCAAGTGTGAAATGTGATGCCTTCCAGAAGACCTGGAGAAGATACAGAGCTCTGTTGATGGACCTTCATCCTGACCTGAATGAAAGGGAAGATAAAGCAACCGAAGGCTTTTGGGAGAAGAAGCAGCAGAGGTGTTTTGGAAAGAGAAGATTTTGGGACTGCTCCATAACTGTGGATCTGCACCCTTCCCCCCAGAAAAGCAATGTTTCCTGCCATGCCTCTCAGCTGAAATCAGATTCCAAACCTCATTCGGGCCCTTGTTTTTCTTGGCACAAGTCATGCACAGACGCTCACATAGAACTTCTGTTGAAGTCTCTCTTTTTCTCTCTTCCCTCTTTTTCATCGCTGTCTCCTCACACACCTCAGTTTTTCTCGTTCGTTCAGAGAGAAACACCACGGCTGGTACTCTCTCACCACTATTTTCTGGACGTAACTTGATCTGTCCTCACCCTGTGCACATTTTAATAACATTTAAACATCTCCAGATGCAATTTGAAAATAAAACGGCACGAACGTTAGCTAGAGGCTTTGTGGTTTCACGCTCTCGTTTTTGAACATCGGCTGTTGGGCCATGTGAGATCGTTCCTCGTTCTCCGCTGGCGGTTATCTTGATGGCCATTATTTATATACAGGACCCAAAGGAAAACATCATTTTGCTAACATAGATTTACTGCTAGCTAAACACAGTTTGCTAACAAAGATTTGCAGTAACCAAAATGCATTGCAGAGTAATGTTGTTTTTTTGGTGTGTGTGTGTTTTATGTGCATATTATTGATTTAAATACTGACTAAAAGACTGAAAAAATGTTGATTTTAGTATATAATTTACACTTATGATATTATTGATATTTGTAAATTGTGTGTGTGTGCACGCATGCGTGTGTGCACATGTGCGCGTGTTAAATACAATGTATACATTCCATAATATCATAGTAGTTTTTTTTGCATTGCAAACTGCAGTTAGCATACCGACGGTCCTTTATCTGCCCTCTGGCTCAGGAAAATGGCCACCTTTGTGTCTGAAGCACCATAAAAGAGTCTCTGTCATTGGGTTAGACAGCGAGGGTGTCTTATTTACACTGAAGACAACTGCACACTCTAGTCATGTAAGTGTAAGTGTGTGTGAGGGGTATGTGTGTGTGTGAGGGGGGCTAAGAAACAGACTCATGAGGAAAGTTAAACAGTTCCACATTTGAGTGAACGAGGAGGGTGAGACTTCTGGGCTATATTTAGTTATTACATTCGTATGCAGCTACGGTCGACATCTCGCTAGCTGACTCGAAACAACTTGATTTTGGCAGGAAGGGCACATACAGACTGTTTGTGCAGAAAACTCTCTTCTGTAGGTCTTGCCACGCTCACCGATTAACAGCAGGGTGGGGTGTTGGATAAAACAATTACCTCTGACATTTCTCTCAGATTCTGTCACATCAAACCATCTGAAATATGGTTAAACAAATGTAATGGACTGATTTCAGATTTGAATCCTGCAGCATCTTTTATTTGTGGTTGTAATTTCTGTTGTGTTTTTGTTTCTCAGGGTTTGCTAAAGAAACAGGTTTATAAGCGGCTTCAGTGAGAAGACTTCAAGTTAACCGTCTGTTTAAACTCTACTGATTTTCTTGCCTGTGTTGCTGTAGCTCAACTGGTAAAGCTTTTTGCTGACAACACTAAGGGAATGGATTCGATTCCCAGGAAATGCACAGTTCAGTACATGTAAATGCATCTGTCAGAATGCATAAATAAAATTTTATTTTATTGGTTGTTTAAAGCTGCTATTTTTGCCTCTGTCGCCAACTCTGTTTGAATAATAGAATTAAGGTTACTTTTAAATGAAACGTATCAGCCAAACTGACATTTCCTGGGAAATCAGACCTGACAGCTTCAGTTATAAACCCTTGTTATAAACTTACCATTGGGAATCAGAGTATGGCAAGGAGACTGTTTTTTTAATACCTTGTTTTTATTCATTTTTAATCAATAAAAGTTAGGGATTACAGCTTCATGTATGGGGAAAAAGCATGATTAGACAATCACAAAGGATAACAGTGGGTGTTTGCGATGATGCGTTTTCACTGAGGAAAACAGTTTAATCACATCTGAACTGGATATCACACCAAAGACATGAAATCAGACCTCTGAGGTCATGTTTTGGAGATGTGAGGGTATTTACCAGACTCTCTGGACTCTATTTTTTTTGCTCTTACCTACAACAGAGCCTCAAATGAACTCCATATGACACAAAGCCCGAATCACCAACTGGAAAAAATGCTCATGCAATATTTTCCATTGTGTTCCAAGAGTTGGGTTTGACGGAGAGATGTGTCGGGTTCGAGAGTTGTTGAGGGCGGTGTAACATATTATGTGTTCGACCCTGTTAACAAACCATATTCTCAAAGCCAAAGAACAGTCACGTGACCCACTGTAGAGAAATAAACAAAAGCGGTAAAGCGAATCTTTGGCATAAATAGACTGAGAGAACCAATACACATGCATACATAGCTGTCCAGAGTGATGTTAACAGTCCTCGTTTTTCAATCCCTGATGTATACACCGCAATTATTAAGTGCAGGTCGAAGCCGCCGTTGCGCGTGACTGTGCTAAATCCAGCTGTATGTGGCGTTGCAGGGCGGAGCTCTGTGGGGGGCTAGTGGGTTACATGAGAATCAAGGACAAACATAACAAAACGCACACGGAGCAGAAAGAGTGCGTGTCTCTACAGCCCTGGCCAAATTGAAAGCCTCTGTCCCTGCATTCAGTACCAATTAAAGCTCCCCTTTGTGGCCGGGCCGAAACAGCTGCAATGACTCCACAGAGTCTGTTAAGACCAGGCTAGAGCCAGGCCCCCTCTATGCTCCAAAACACACACACACACATACACACACAGTGTGAGAGAGTGAGATGGAATGAAAAGAAAGCGCAGACAGCAAAGGTTAGATAAGAAGTGAAAATCACATCCAAATGTTTACGCAAGAGGCAGCCGCGCTACTTTACTCCTTCTTATCTCACCTATATAATAACGCACAATTATAGCAGAGATAGTGGCCGAGGACAACAGGCCATGGCTGCAGGAAATGAGAAATGGCTAGTAAACAAACACTTCGTCGTGCGCACTTTGATGTACAACGCAAATCTCATAAAGGCTGGGTGGAATCTCTTTTGTTTATGAGAAATGTTTCTTTGAAATGCGCTTTGGATGGAACGCTAAAGACAAAATGGACTTTGTTCCTGTACGAAATACATTTTTTTTGTGCTTGTTATCGCTTGGCAGTCCTCGTAGCGTAAATGCTGTTTCAAATATATACAGCTTTTAATCTCGGTCGAAGCTTTCTTTAAACAGTGCAGAACATTCAATTTGACATGAGCAAAATAATAATAACAGATTTTGTGCTAGAAAGCTGATGTTTAAAGTGTAATTTGTCTGCTAGCGTCTGGTCCAGTGGAGATGATAATACTCTGTCAGTGCAGACTGGCTATGTTAGTCTGAGATAAACTGATCCAGGCTAAATTTAAACTCGAGGACAGACACGGCGCGCCAGCGATGCACGTCTCCATTCCACTCTTTCTCACTAAACGTGACTCTATACATTTCTGTGGTACTCTGTATATCTGGGTAAATAATCTTTTGGGCGCATTTCAACAGTTACATAGTGCGCTTAGAATTTAGGAGAAGGGAACTTTCACTTTTTAATGAAACTGTGTCCAGACAGCACAAGTGAAGAAAAAAGTGAGATTTTAATCTTTAAAGACCTTGTGAAGTCTCTCAGAGCGCTGTGTCCTTTCCTGTGTTGATATATTTTCTTCTAAAGCAGATTTAGTTTTTTAATAGCTAATTGGTCTGCCTGATTTTTTCGATAAAGACTTTTGGAAACCTGAAGTTTTTATTACTTATTTAGCTGGAATGAAATGGATACAGATGATATGTGTGTCTGTTTATTTGTTTCTTTGTCAGTCTTTTGTTCTTCTGATAAATACATCTTCACTGTCAGGTGAGCGGTAAGTTGTTTGCTTTAAAATGAGGCTATAAAGCTAAAGAAGAAAAGTTCTGAACATGCTCGTCTTTTATCTGTCTTTGTCTGTCTCTGTCTGTCTCTACCTCTTTATTACCAGACTCCTAATCTGTCTTTGAAGGAGATTACAGCCGTCCCCTGTTGTTATAAAGTCAGTCACTGGCGGGAGGTGGGTCTGATAACTAGACAGTCAGACACTTGCTTTCACAACTGATCTTGAAAAGAAACTGTCATGCTAATCCTTGCCTCTGTTTAGACGTTAATGCCTCATTTACCAGACAGCATTTGTTCACTTTTGTCAGGTTTTATGTTTGTAGAAGTTTAGAGATTTCATCTCACTTGAATGTGCTGAGGCAGCGATGAGTAAGCCATTTATATCTCGATTTCCTGAAAGTGTAAATGTGTTGCCCGGTTGGTTGGAGTAGTTTGACAACTTCTGTCTGAACCAATGGGATGATACTGGGGCAGGGCTACCTCTGTGCTGGTGGCAATTGGTGGGAATTAACTATTGTTTGTGTGATGAATGCTAATCGTGGAAAACTGCAGTCATTCAAAACATTCTCTTTGTGTGTAAATGCAATTACAGACTTTCCGAAACAAAACAGGGTTTAAGAAAAATGGTGAATAGTTGTCTGCATTGACCCAAACGCTGAGTGTTATTTGTCTTGTCTGCCTCAGAGGTAACTGTTAATGTGATTTCCACCAACATGCTCCAGTACATGTGTGAGGAAATCCACAAAAGATCTTTTTGAGGATGCCCTCATTTGCAATGATGCAAAAATATAATATTTCATTTGTGAAAATGCAGAAAATATGGTTTATGAATAGCTGTGTATGAAAACAATAGAAGTCTGTAAGCTGTGCCCATTTAGATGGATTGGTAAAAATGTGAACGTGTGTGTGCGCACATTATAGACCTGTGAATATAAACAGCCAGATTGTATGTGTACATTGTTTACAGTAGCAGATGTTTATTCCATGTCATCACATTTGGAAGAATGTAATTGTTGCCAAATATGTTTGTGACATTGTTTAGATTTCTTGTGGAACATCAGAGGAGATGAACATGCGTGTAAGATGAAGAAAATACATGAGAAGCAGGAGAATTGATCTTTATTTTAGTTCATTTAAAACATTTCTAAGATAATGTAATTTTTTATTGCTTATTGCATAACTTATAGAGTTATATAGTTTACTTCATACTGTAAGATTTAAGAATGTGTGTGTGAGTGTTTGTGCATACTCAAGTCAACCAGCCCTGTTCAGTCCAGTGTCCTTCATTAAACGCAGCCAGTCGTCTCCAAATAAGGTGAACACTGTGTCCTTCATACACTTCCAGCCCCCCGCTGTACTGCCAACAAGCATGCATTTAACACCGGTTTAAAACCAGACCCCCCGAACGCTGAAGCACACTTGTGCTTTCCAGTCAAGATTCATCAGGAGAAAAGTTCTATTGTTCGGGGCTTTTAAAGCATTACTGTTTCATTGCTCAAACTTATGGGTTTGGTTTGAACAAATGTGCAATGCAAGTGGTCAGTTTTTGCGTGCAAAACTTCTAAGTGTTGTACATCACATCCTACTGAGGAAAGATGTGACTGTGAAATGGGTGAAAATTTCTATAGATTTACAATAAAGGAGGGATTTCTAGCTATATCCAGCATAAAGGAACAATATCATTCTATAAGTTGGGCCTGCAAGTCATCTCCTTAGCAACCATTTTTTATAAACCATGTACAGTAACAAACTGTTTTGGCATGAGCTGACATTTGAACTGCTAAAGTCTTGTTTACTGTACTGTAATACATCACCGCTCCATCACTTGTTTATTAATCTCTCTTCTGTTTGTTTCTCTCCCCAGGTAAGAATTAAATCTTCTCACCTGTGCGGCACTAAATCTTCAATGTGAGTATCGTTGTAGTTTCTATTGCACCTTATGTCCTCATACCACGGGCGTGTAACTTACCCTGGATAGTGTTGTTTTGACAATCCCTTAGGCAGTTGTGTCGTTCAGAACATGGGAGCTAAACTCAACCCCCGCACCTTTTCACTATCTTGTAATCCTGCTGTCAGGCAAACAAAGGCCCTTTGCAGACGTGAGATGATAGGATCTTCTCTCTCTGTTCTTCTGCTTTCATAAATAGAAGCCATTTAACCACCTGTAATCTTCTCTGAACGCCGGCGGCATAGCCATAATACATCCTTAACCTGCACTGACCGCCTCGTTTGCATAATCGCCCGTTAAATCGCAACTTCCCAGGGTTTTCTTAATCGCAGTCAATGCGATACGCTGGAGGTAGACCATCAGGGAATATTCGGGCTCAGTGATACAGACGGCTCTGGATTTGAGGGATAAAAGAATGAGAGCGGGCCGTCTCGTCTCTGGGGCCAAAAGTCGGGGAGTCTGAAAGCTGTGCTTGTGTGAGTGTAAAGGGCAGCTAAGCAGCATTATGTTGAGCACTTAACCTCAGACCCGGAGACTCTCACCTTTGCATGCAGCTGCACACGCAGCCTGACTAGCGTTATCTTCACCAGACGTTACCTGGGAAAGACATGCTTGGCTGGGTAGAAGGAGAGATAAGAGGCCTACAGAGAGGAGAGAGGAGGTGTCTGGAGGTGGACAGGAAAGACAGGAGGAGATGGAGGAGATCAGAAATGACATGGTTGTAGGAGTTTATGTGTCCCATTTAAATCTTGCACCGCAGCTAGTTTGGATGTTGTATTGTATGTAGTTCTGTCAGCACCCAGAGTATGTATTAAAACATTCCCAATTCATTCATTATCAGGAACGTTATTCGGAAAAATTGTTTGTGTCTGTTAATGGAGAGGAATGTTGTGACCTGCAATAATTCAAAAATGTTTCCTTTGTTTATTTTGAGTTTAAATCACTGTATAATCAAATTTTGCAATATAATAACCTATTTGAATAAACAGTGTATTAAATTGGGATTTTGGGATTTGATTTTTCCAAATAGAACATGTTCCTAGATCAACATGGTTTTGGAACAACATTCCTGTCACACAAACACAATCCTGATCCTAACTATTAACTACCCACCCAAACCTCAGCCTTAACTTAACCTAAACCTATAATCTGATTGGTTTAAGGGAATGTTTTGGCAAAGTCATTGTAGCCTTTAGGAATCTTTTCTTTTCCTCCCCTTGAAATTGTTTCCTAATTAGCTAACTAACAACTAACAGTTTGGTAACGGTGGTTTGGTAAACAGCTAAGAGTTCTCTACTGAATCTTTAACCAAATAAACCCCATATGTCAGTAAATACTGCCACTCTGAGTTTATCCCAGCTGAAACCCTTTAGAACACATTTGTTCACATAGTTTTGTCGATAAAACCAACCACATCAGTGAACAGCCACAGAATCTAATATTCAAGTTTTGGATTTGAAAAGGTCGTTTGCCTGTTTACCAAAGTTATACCACCGCAAAACTCCAGAGTTCATTGATGCTGGTCACGTCTCGGCCTGCACGTTTTCTTTCCAAACCAAAATGCGTCTAATCCAGACCATGCGAAATTGCCAGTTAACTGCAGTGCGTTTTGTTGCTGTTCTCTCACACTGAGCTAAATAGAGAGCTAAATCTTTAGAAGTGAATTTAATGCAACCCTTGCAAGTTTGTCAAATGGAGCAGATTACCCAGCAATATTTATAAACTTCATAGGCTGGACTGCAGCAGTACGACTTCAGTGTGAGGCATGAAAACGTCTGAGCTGGGCCTAGATGATGCAAGATGACCAGCGGTAGCTGTTTTTTGTTTGCAGAGAGAGTGATGGGTGAGGTCAGAAATGATATGCGTGTCAGTCAGTGTGTTTACTTCCTGTCTGCATGCTTCTGTAGCTGTAGCGCTGCCCATCTCCAGTGCTCTGGGTCCGGACAAACGGAGGCAGCCTGAAGCTCCGTGTGGAGTTATGACGGATTGGTTTTATTAAGAGAAGAACTCAGCATCTGGGGGAAATCAGGGGTGAGCATAACAAAGCATGGGGCGGACGAGCGACCCTGCAAATGTTAGAGAAGTTTTACTGCTTCAGGCGAACAGGCGGGAAATCAGCAGGGCGGAAGATGTGAGACTGCATTTGTATGTAGTGAGAAGATCTTGAATAAGAGGCCAGAGAGTGAAGATAATGAACTCCATCCTCTCATCTGCTGCAACGGAGGACTTAGAACTTTGCAGTATTTCTTTTATTTATTTTCTTTCTTTCTTTCTCTTTCTATCTCACTTTTTCTTTCTTTTTCTCTTTTTCACTCTCTCTCTCACTCTCTGCCTGTGTCTGTTCTTTCTTTTTTTTCTGTCTCTTTTTATTTCTATCTCTCTCTTTTTATTTCTGTCTGAGTCTGTCTGTCTGTCCAGCTAACAGAGAACATTTCTGTGTAAGTTGTCATTGCTTGTCATTGATGTATGATAGTGTTTAAGTTGTTAGTGGAATGTTTTAAAAAGTTTAAATACTGTTCTTTTAAGCAAGCACTCATGTTACTAGATTGTCTGGACATTTAAAATATGATTTGTTTGTAAACATTTTTTGGTGGAAAAATCTTAATGGAGACATTAGAGGAAACGTTTGTACAACCTAAAACTGTTAGCTGGGTGTTTGCAGACCCTGCACATGTCTGTCGAATACTCATGACAGCTGAATGCAGTTGTCACCCCTCTTCAGTTCTCTGTCATGTTCTGTAGAAGCTGAGAGTTTCTGCGGTGGGTTCATGCTGAAATGCTGTGGAGTCACGTTAGATGGAGGGATGTGTGTCATCAGTCCGTTTCTCTCCGCTGTTCTTTCCCACCCACCCTGCGGTCTAGCAGCAAACCATACATTAGGTCCAGAACATGCTGTTTAAAAACTGAGAGTTGAAAATTGTTGTTATAGTTATTGCTGCGTCCACCATTGTGGTTTTGGGAATGACTCCTGTATTCCATACACACACAGAAGAAGAAATTAAGGTTTTCACTTTGGCAAATAAACTCACTTCCAGAACTGTGCAGTGTGGACGTGGCCTTCTTTGTTTTAGATGTTCTTGTAGCTTTTTCAGCTCAGTTTATAGCTAAATTCAGGTAATATTTTTACTCATGTAGCTCACGTGCCAAATTTATGGACGGTTACTTTTAGACCAAATGTATGACTGTTGCTTTTCTTTGTTTTTTCCACCGGCCCCCTCATCTATAGTTCTGCACAGACCAGCACTTCTGGGTTCCAAGAAATGGACATCCATAGCAACCATCCTGCTCTATTTCTGTACAAAGATGGTAATTTGGTGTGTACACCGTCATGTGGATTGAGGATCGTAAAGGGAAAAGGAAATGCAGAAACCGAGGAAGGCGTTGGCGGAGTGGAACAACATTAAAGTGGCTCTTGATGTCTTTGGCTGGACTTTAATAGCTCTCTGTCTTTTACTTGATCAGATCTTCTCTGATGTTTAAGGTTGAAGCCCTCCAGTGGAGCAGTGAGAGCCCTCAAGTTAAGAGGTCTAGGTGAAGTCAGGGCAGCTTTGAGGAAGGTTGTTTAGCCGCCAGGAAAAGCTGAGAACCGGGTGGAGAATGGCTGAGGGCACTTTGATTGTAGACGTGCGTGAAGGTGAACGGGTTGATGGTTTTAGGTGGCAGATGGAAACTTGACCTCCACCTCAGCCTGTGCCTGCAGACATATGTGCAGTGCAGTCACTACGAGTGTAAGCGCATTAACGCTGTACACATTTGTCAGAGCGTGTGCACACTGCTGCCAACATGAGTAACGCGTTGTAGAAAATGAGAACGTGGGACGGAATTTTTCCAAGTTTTCTTTGGAATCCCTGGTGGGTTTTGCAGGGTTATTTAAGATGGTATAGTAATGTTACGATTTACATTTCTAGTGAAACACTTCTGGTTAGGGGTTATGTTCTACTCTGGAGGTCTCGGTAGGGTCTTTCCTGCTGTTTTTGTGCTATTTTGACCTTCGTTTCATGCCAGCTCCATTAAGAAGAGTCTCCGTCTAGAATAGCCTGTGGCGTTCTGTCCTTGGCTTCCTGATATTTCCTCCCATATATTTTTTTAAGTTTCCTTAGCTTACTTTATAAAACATAGCTGAATGTTCCCCAAGAAAGAGCCCCCCATTAGATTCCAAATACCTTCAAAGATCTGGAGATGTTTTGGAACTCGTCCATTCGGACGCTAATTCAATTAAAAGCCAAGACCGATGGAGACGGAAACAGAGACGGTAAAATTAAGAGTCGCAGGGGGTGCAAAAAGAGCCGCTAATCCCAGACCTGCCTTATCAGCGGTGCGTCAGGTCCGGGCAGAGGGAACGCCGCTTGTTCCGCCCTGCTGATCCGACTTCAAAGGCAGCGCTCACTCCTGCTGCACAGCCCTGCATTCATTAGAAAGCAGATTACTGCTAATCTGCTGGAGCGCACCTGACGTTCCCTGCTGGAGGAAAGCGGCTGTAACGCGGGTGTAAGAGGGATTACAGTGATTACAGAGGTCACAGCACTAACTAACTCAAGACCTGATCGGGGATCAGTGTGCCTAGCGGTTAATTTGTTAATTGGCACAAGGGGAATTAGAGAATGATGGAAGTCAGTGTAGTACAGCATTGAAATTTTAGCTTTACATGAAGTGGATGGTTGTTTGTTAGTTAATTAGTTAGTTAGTTGAATAGTTTCTTGGTTAGTTGTTAGTAGTTATATTGGGTGACATGCTGTCTTGTGTATCTCTAATAAGTGACTTGTCTCCCTACAGAGAGGATCCAATGTCTCAGTACTAGCATAATCTGTTGACTAGCTAGGCGTTGGTTTATTATTAGTTCTGTTAAGTGTGATTAGCAGATGTTTCTTAAACTAAACTGTAGGTTTAATGTTTTTGATGTTAGCAGGGGTTGAAGTGTCTCAGTTGTTATATAATTTGAACATGATGTGGCCTGCATGACTGGAGTCATTAGTGTCCACACATTTCCTGTTTCATGTGTCTGGTGTGATTACATCTCTGCTCTCCGTCACCCCAGCAGGCGCACTGGGTGTAATCTTCTGTTAAGTCTTAACAGCCTGATCTGGATCAGACATTGATCTTTGCCTCCTGCTTGTTTCACTCATCTGTGTTCACACATGTAACCTTTGACCAATGACAGCGAGCCGGGTTATATACGTCCGTATATGAGGTGCGTTCTCTAAGAACTAATGGAAATAGTTGGCCTAAAATGAAAATTCTTACTCCTCATGTTGATCTGAACTTGTATTTTATTCTGTGAAACACAAAAACCTCTGAATGTCCTGAAAAAACATGTTGAATTTTGAGTAAACTAAACTTTTAAAAGCTCACATTAGCTCACATTAATCAATTAATGCAACAAGCACTCAAGACTTTACCGTTGACAAATAGCATCTATTTTTGCATTAAGTTGTGTTTCTCTTGTTTAGAAAACACTCTTTATGTCCTCGGGTATAGATAGAGGTCTGTTGTCAGGTTACTATATTAGCTGTGTTGACCTCCATCACTGAGAGAAATGACTAACATCAGAGCCTTTCTAGTTAAAGTTATTATTCCAAGTTAAAATGTAACCTCAAGTCCAAGGCAAAGAAAAACATGGGTAAACTGTAGAGAATGAGGTGTTTTGTGGTTGGTTTAAATTCATTAAGATTCATTAAGATTAAAAAGGATGTTGCTATGTGATGGCTAGTGTGCTCCAAGTTGTTTTTATCTTGTTTTGCAGTTAATAAAGTGTTTTTAGCTGTTGCTAAGTGGTTGTTTACCAGCCCAAGTTATAGCTAAGACCTCTTCCTTAGACTTGCCTGTGACTCTTGCCAGTTTTTGTCATTTGTGTGTTCTGTCCTAAAAAATAGCACAACATTTGAGGTCCAATTTATGGCAGTGATGTCACTTCTGTGTTTGTCAAAGAAAAGGTTGTTCTTCAAACCACTCTGAGCACCTCAGACGTGAGGGCTGTTTTCGGAACTTGTGGAACCACATGCTCTTCCAAGAAAGAAGAGTTTAGCTAAGCTGAGTCGTGTATACTTAGCCTCCCCGCTCACATAAACAGCAGTAACGCACACACACAGACGCAGTTGTCGTTGTGGCGCTGTGTTTTATTCTGCAGTTGGTCTGTACTGGAGATTTTGGTGATTACTGGTTTCTGCTGGCCAGTTCAGATTGTGTTGTTTACTCTTGACTGCTGGACTCTAGCTGCTGTGGCCACATTCGGTTGGTGTTCCTGTCTGCGTGATGCCAAGCCAAACACCGTACACACTTATGCAGAGAGCAGCTATAACAGTGACACGGTTCTGATGCCACACAAATGCAGAGGCAAAAAAAAACAACTGTTAAAGGTTGTAGTTTCACCATAAATGTCATCAAAGCTTTTGGATAAAAAACATGCTTTCCGATTTTTCTTCATCATGTGATAGATTTGTTTAAGGAAATTATTCTTTATGAACATTTAAACGTTATTGTTCGACGTTGTGAGAACGTTGGTTATCATGCTTCATAATTGATCACGATGAACTTGGTTGCCTTGTGCTAACGTGTGAAATTGAAGAGCATACAACGCTAGCTTCTGCTCTCACAGTAATACACACACTGTGTGACAGGCCTCAGTAGAGACAGAAGTGGCTGTGTTAGAAGGCTTCTGGGCTCGTGTGCTTCCTGTCTTGAGATTATCAACTCATGTGTAAGAATGCAATAACCCTGAAATGAACTGAGCGATTCAGTCGACTCTCTTCTGCTCGTGTGGATCTCGTCTGTTTTGGCTGTATTGAAGTGCTTTTAGCAACGTTGGTTTTCGGTTTCCCTGAGGGATTGTTCCCCTGAAAATGAAAATTCTGTCACCGTTTACTCTCTCACACCGTTCCATATGTAAAAAACTCTTCTAGACTTTCCAAGAACATCAAGAAGTTCCATCAGCAATTTGTTTTGCCAGATCCTGTGTGGTTGAAAGGTTGATTTTTTTCAGTCAAAAATACTTTAATGTTAAATACTGTTTGTTTAAAGTTTGTTCCAGTTGACTTCAGTTTTGTGATGTAATTTGGAGTGAAATGGAGAAATCGGGGGTGTGGCTTGTTCTTTCCACTAGGAATTGATTGGATCTAGAAAAGTAGGTGTTTTAAACAGACTGAGTGTTGGAGGGGAGTGGTTAATGGCATTGGCCCTGCCCCAGAATCATTAGACTGCTGTCAGAGAAGGTCTGTTGCAGATGGAAAGTACATTTTCGGATTTTGATTAAAGATTACAAGAGCACATGAATTAAAATGACACGCTGATAAATAATCTACATTAACCCCAATATTTCTTTCATAATGACTTTTCCAAGCATTTAGTGACATGTTGCATGTATTCCCAACACATTGAACCCAACCTCAGATTACACAACTGTCTTGCAAGTGCTAGAAGATTTACAGGCTGTTAGTTACCAGGTGTGCCTGTATAGTAAAATATTTATGTGCTCACTGAAAAATGTGCTTTGTGCTTTTCACATCGCTGTTGTGTGTTGAAGCAGGTCTCTGTTGACCCGTTGGAATACCTTGTTTTTAAGAGGCAGAGAGAATGTGAAGTTGTTTGCCCAAACTCTGCCAAGAGACCAGCTGAGTTCAACCATTCCTGTTGAGATGAAACAGACCTGAGGAGAGGAGATCCCTCTAGTGGACAAGATGGTTTAACCAGTTATCTTCCAGTAAGCTTGTACAATTTGGCCTCTAGTTCCTGTCAGTATGAATTATTACAGTTCTCCTCATATCACTTGAATTAATTATTTAATGACCGCACCAGTCTTTGGATACACCTGGACTTGAACCTGCGATACCCACGTGAGCACCATGGCTTAACGTTTAACTCATTTTACATCACTGTTAACCTCTGTGCCGCTGTTGGTCTGCATATGTGAGTACTTGTCTGTGTTTTACAGGTCATTGCCATCTGTTGTCATCTGAGTCATTGTGTTACAGAGTCCGTCTGTCTGTGGTTGAAGAGCTAGCATTGTAAGACAGATTGCTGTGGTTTCTCAGACAATGTTTGTTAAGATTAAATGTACTGTCGTACGGCTCGAGGAATCTGGGGGTCAGGCTCGGAGCAGACATTGGCATTTGTTCTGTTTTTGACCCCAAACAACTTACAACCATCACAAAATAATCTTTTGGCAGACTCAAGGGCTCTGTTTAACCAAACAAACCGTTAATAGAAAGAGCAGTAATGTTGTGTGGAGTGGACCCCATCTGTCTCCATTTGTAAAGACTCTGAGGAGAACTCAAAGCCAGAAGAGACAGACTTGGACGGCTTGCCAAACTTTTGAGCAGTAGAGTAATGTTTCTGTCTGAAATCCTGCTTAAGGCAATTCAATTAAATTTACCTTTAAAGACATTAGAAAATGTCTTTATCCTGTGAGTGCAGACCAAGTGCAACATTCAGTATTAATTTATTCAACGTGATTTAAAATGGACTTTTAATAATGGTGTTGTTTCAATTAAAAGAGGATAGATTGGAGCAAGTGAAACTTATTGTTAAAATGCATTGTGTAAAAATCTTATCTTTGTTTTTTGAGCTCTGTAGCGCCTTCTTGTGGCTGTAGTTTGGAATTGTATTGTAATGGAATTGTAATTTTCCAGCTATGGAAGTTGTCCCTTGTAAAAAGATGTTTAAAGTCACGCCATCATCTTTCCACGTAACCTTGAGTTGATGTTGCCTGATAACCTCATACAGATGCTGTTTGCTGGCACACAAACGCTGATTTGTCATTGTTCTTACTGAGGAGTGAGTTGAGCTTTGAGATGTTTGATATTTGCCGACCTGACATCTCCTGAGGAGAGAAACTCACTGCATGATTCACACACAGATGGACTCCTGAGAGAATGACGTCACAAGGGTGTCGAGGTGAGATGAGACAAATACCTCCAGTGAGGAGAAAAGGGCAGAAAAGAGCATTTAAACAAGAGGGGGGCAGAAAAAACACACAG
>JBAJNP010001881.1:0-54560 GCA_036877545.1 Yasuhikotakia modesta | reverse complement strand
CCATGAGGCATTGTCAATAAATGCATATCCTGTAGTTTGAAGTGAAAATGCTGCGTTCTAAGCAAAGCCCTTGGATGTGGAGATCCTACCCTTATGCACTGTTTTTCTGACCTTGGGCACTGTAAGTTTTTATCTTTATAAGGTAAACATATTTGCTTTCATGATACATAATCAAAGTGCTGGCGTCTGGTGGAGGGAGGGATGTCTGGATTTGTGTGCATTTCAATGAAGAGGGTCAAAGGAAGTTCACAGACTGTCCTGGGTTGGAATTAATAGTCTGGATGTGTCTCAGCACCCTGTGTGGTTGACATGAATTAGTGTCTGAATATCATTGTGCTTTCTGGGGTTTTATTGCACAATCATCATCAGAACCTCTGTGGTTTGGTTCTCATAGTGTATGTTGGATAAGTGTATGATGGATAAGATTATATTTAAAAACAACATGAATTATACTAGGAGAAATCTGAGCATGTCCTCAGTAACAAAACTATAGATAACACTTTGCATTTTAAATACAACTAAAACTTGTTGCTACTTCCCACTTGTTGTGGGTGGTTGCCAGGGTGTTGCTATGTGGTCGCTGAGTGATTAACGCATTGCTATGGGGTTGCTAGGGTGTTCTGGGTGGCAGCTTATTGGGTCAAATCACAAAGCCCACCCGTATCTCTCAGTATTACAGTATGGTGGTCCCTAGAAATGAACTGGGCCTCTCCTCCAATGAAATTCTACAGGATTTTTTCAGTTTTATCATCCATCAGGCAAAAATCTTTTAGAAAAATAATAGCACACCTTTTTTTTTAATAAGCCACATGCTTTATCATCCACGTCCGCAACACAAACACCGCAGGACAAATGTAAAATGTGGTTCAAGGGTTTGTTGAAATCTCTAACCTTAAGTAAGAGCAATAGTTAGATACTTGGAACATTAATGAAAAGCTTATATAATTTAAACTCTGCGTATGTTTTAAAACAGTTGTTCTGCCAAGCTTCCTTCATGTTGAGTTTTTCCCAATGGACAGTAACGCAGCCAATGACAGCAAACAAAGAATCTGAATAAAACAAATTGAATAGAATTACCTGGTGTTTCACATCTTCATTAAATTATTGCTGCCAAGAGAAGTCATGCGTCACACGTGCTGAAATATCCATTTGTTCAATCTGGGATCACAAAACAGAAACAAACACTGAAGTTAAATTTACTCATTTGGCAGACACTTTATCCAAAGCAACTTACTGTAAATTCAATGTATACATTTTTACGAGTACCTGTATTTCCTGGGATTGAACCCACAACCTTTGTGCTGCTAACACAATGCTCTAGCAGTTAAGCTACACCAAACACTGAAGACAATCAAACTGTTTGCTACAAATATACATCTATAGGTAGCAGTAGGGGGCATTAAATCTCTCCACAGCACAATGAGCTGCGCTCACCTCAGTACAATCAAAGCTGTCAGGTGAGGCTTCTAAACAGGGATCTGGTGCCCATTTTGGCTGCGCTCAGAACAGCCTTCCTGCATGCCTCCAAACCACTGCCCCAGGTCTCCCCAGCACATGTATTTTGCATTATGCATAGTCTACAATGCATCAATAATTCAAAAAGTACATCCATATTTCCTCCAGCCTTGGGGACGAGAGGTCCTTCTTACCTGTCTGAACATCCAGGGCTGAACCTTGATCACACCTTTGCTCTCTGTGTGTGTGTGTGTGTGTGTTATGAGCTGTCTGTCAACATGTATGTGTCAGTCTGTCACTGTATGTAGGCTATTATAGTCAGCTCAAAACCAACATTTTGGGTTGGTTTGATACAGTGGTGATACTAAATTGATACACAGATGGTAAGTTGACCTTCAAATATATTTGATAGATTTGCAAATCATGCAATGGAAACAAATCTGCTATAATAATATCAATATATAGATCAATATATAAAAATGTATTTAAACCAACAAAGCAGCTGTCTCACTATTTATTACAGGCTTGTAGAACTTGATATATCTTAGCATATCTTCTAAAATAATTTCACAAACAATTTTATAAACATAATTGTGCATTGATGCATTTTTACACCTCTAAACAGCCAAGCGTTGTCATCAGTTTGCTAAACATTAATATAATGCCATTTTACATTTTTGAAACTGTATGTCATCCGCCCATAAGTATGAAATTTATCTGGAGACTCTAAAAATGCCCAAAGTTGCAAACGCTTTAACAATTACCTGCCATAATCCATCTGCAAGCTCACACAAGCTCATAAGAAGGACGACAAATCAAACTGAGTGAATTTTGTGAGCATCGTCTAGGGTTTTATTATTCTGGAAAGCGTTCAGATGTTGAGCTTTTGTTTTTGTGAGCCATGCGTTTTTATAATCAGCAAACGCCATAATCAAAGATCCTATCTGGATGTACATAAATCAGATCTTCTGCCAATTAGCAGAACAAAGAAAACAGAACAAAAAGCCACAAAACTATGAGGTAAATTGCAGGTCCGTTATAATAGCGAAGAATAAGCGTCTGACAAACAAAAACCTCGCCATTCGCAACAGTGCACAAACTCGCTGAACGCTAATGCCCTTCTGCAAACAGCTAAACCAATTAAACGTAGCTTCATAACAGAAGACAAAACAGACAAGTTTGTATGTGCACGCCTCACACCGCAGTTCTGACTCGCATTACAGAGGCAGGTGTAGCGGCCTGACACCCGCCCGGAACCGTGTGGGTGGGATTAGCAATGCAGGGCGAGACGCGGGGTGTTCTGTTTGACCGCTGCACAAGGGATGAGACCTGATTCTCAATGAGCGCAGCGTTACTCCCTCTCATGCCCCGCAGCCTCGCTCCTGTGCTCAATGCCGCATGTCAGAGCTTGTTAGGGCAACCGGCGCCCAGAGAGCAGAGCGGGACAGGCCAGAAGAGCAGGAGGGTTGGGGGGTAATCACAGTCACTCCCCCACCCCCCCAAGCCCACATGTACATTTACCAGCGCTGATATTTGGGCAGCCCTGGAGCTCAGCTCTAATTGACAGGTTAATGGAGAGAGGAAACACTCCGGCGGGACAAAAGGATCATTAGCAGGTTTGTGCAGTAACTGCGCATTGCGGAGGGCCCTGGCTCCTGGCACCTGGGTTAGTGTTGAGTTAGTCTTAAAAAACACCATATTGGAGGGGGTCGGGGGTGGCTGCCTCTGCTGACAGAGTTTATGGGGTATCAGACAACAGTGCCGGCGGGAAAATTCAGGCAGGTTTGGCACATTGGCACACCTACACTCAAGTGCGCATACAAACGTGGTAAAAATTTCCACAAAACTTTATAAAAGTATCTGCAGTATGGAAAGGAGGGGGAATTGCTGACAAGATCAAAAATGTATTATGGCATAACTAGATACTTTAGATACAGTTTGATGGTAACACTGTAATTTATTGAAGGCTTTTCATAATAATGCCATTGTTTTCTTTGGCGTACCATGTAAAACAATAATGCCTAATAGATGGTCATTTAATATCATGATATTGGCATCTGATGCATTACTGTACCCAGGGCTGTGATAGTAGATTTTTACTATGGCTATCATGTCCAAAAGAAATCATGGTTATGGTATTATCACGGTATCTATTAAAGTAAGAAAACAGTAATGCTGTTAGATTTATCTTTAATTTCGTTAATTTAGTGTTTTCTAATTTAATTGGCCAGTAAATCACATTTTAAACACAAATGTGATAGTAGTATAGCGACCCTATGCTGTATTGCAATATATTTTTAATTGCATTTTTATTTTGCATTTTCATTTTATTTTATTCAAATTTATCATTTGCTTGTTATCAGTGTTGTTAACTGCTTAATGGTCATTTCAGGAACATCTTCTAAAAACAAAAAATACATTATCAAAGACAGACCTAGTAGATACAATAAAAAACCAACAAAAAACCAACAATAACCAACAGAAGAAAGATAAGAAATAAAAATATAACTAGCAAAGTAAGCAGATGGACTTTGGAAACTTCCTTAAGTTTAGCTCTGCTGGCACATTAGTTATGTTTTTGGAGAGACTAATGCTGCTGTGAGAAAGGGCAATGTTGTGCTCGCTGGGTGTGAAGACATGAAAAGCAGGGTAAGGAATGCAGCGTTCCAATAATGACACACACGGCTGCCTCCACCTCACGCGATCAATGGTTGCTGAGCGCTCCGCTGCTCCTCGGAGCCGCCCGATGGCTCCCATTGTCCAGGGGAAAGTGGAGAGGTGAAGGAGGCCATGAGGAGCCTGGCGTCAAGCCTCACACCTGCCCAACCGGCCCCAGGTGCAGTACCAGCCTTTATCTCTTCAGAACTGGCTTTATTTAAACTACAACTGGACGCTTTGTTAATGCAGCCTAATGAGAGGTGAGAGTTTGTGTAATTAGAAGCGTCTGGAGTGTCCCGCTGAGGTAAAGTATCTGTGTGTGGATAAATCTGGTAAGGATTTCGGAGAGAGTTCTTTACATACTCCAAATTAGTTCCTCTTCTGAAACATAGACATGCTCTAGTGAGTAACCGTGGTAACAGTGGTCTTGACCTAACACAATTTATTTTTAATAAACACAACAGAAACAAGAGCTTTAGACATGAGGGACATGTAATGGATATACTTGTCAGGTAAAACATATTTAGGTTTACAGAGTAGTACAAATTTAGTGGAAGATAATTATTGTATTGTCATTTTTTAATTAATATATTGAATTAATTATTTTCTTTATTGGAACACAGTTAAATAAAGTATATTTACCATGTTATTGTTCAAAATCTGATGAAAAAATTGTGTTCACTTGCTTATAATGATTGCCATTGCTGGGTTTAATAATAGCATTATTTTGTAATTTGTCTTAATTAAAATTATGAATAATATCTACAAAATATATCTAATATATCTACAAAAAAAGCTACAGGTAAATAGAAAACAGCATAATTAAAGGGACAGTTCACCCCAAAATGAAAGTGTTGTTCTAAAATGTTGTTTTAAAACTTGACCTTTTGAGAGGACAAAATGAGATATTAAAACGTGCTCTGTGTTGTTTACAGCAGCAGTGAATGGTGCTTATTGAACAAGCTTTACAGAAAGATGAAAAATGTGGACCTCCTTAAGACACTGGTGCTGTAGATTTATAAGATCATGCTGATGACATCTAGGTATTTCATATCTATGCACTACAAACATGTACCAAGTTCTGGTCAAGCACAGAGCACTGAATCCATGTGAAGTATGTGGGCCTGTCTGAAATACTGCCTAAAACCAGGCAGGTCACATAAAATATAAAACCATCTTTGGTTGAATAGATGGTGGTATACTGCAGGTATATGGCCCTCAGCTCGAGTAGAACAGGACAAGTGCTTCCTTTTCAACAAACTTCCGTCAGCCAATAATCTCATAGCATCGGAGACAAACTTCACTAATTTTTCTAAGCTGAAAAAATATCAAGACTCAACATGCAACTAATAACAACAAAAAAGTATGACTGTCTAAAAAAGTAAAAGTTGTTTTTTTCTTATAAAAATCTGAATTCCAGTGTTTTTTTTCCACTCTAAAAAACACTGTGGCGTGTTTATTTTACACTATATAAAAAGCAGCTGTTTGCAATTGCATACTGTACATATTTATATATCTGTATTTATGTTGGACAGATCATTAGGTTGGAGTGAGGACACACAAATATCAGTGCATCCAAATTCACAGTTGGCTATACAGTCCTGAAAATAATAAGACAATAGGTTTGCTTTGTTTTAACATTAGCATTAGGATTAGCACTACACACAAATCCTGGGGGACAGGAAGCGACCTGTGGGGCAAAGCAGACAGTTGATTGACAGCTGGAAGCATCTGAGAGTGAAGGGGGCCTACCAGCTGTCAGTCAAATTTGGGGGAGAGACAGCAGTCGAAAACTGGCACATTCCACAACTTGTTTTAATAGGATCACTTCTCAATGCCTGAGGATCCCATATTTAACCACTGGAAGCCAAGCCACTGTTCACCTGAACAAGCAGCAACAGTCCTGTTTGAAGGACAGCCACAAGAGATTCCCTAAGCAGTGAGCAGGCTTGTGTTTATAAAGGAAATCACAACATATTTGCAAACAGCAAATTTACTGCATCTACTGTATTGCTGGAGTATATAGTGTACACACTGAGCATAATGTGCAAATTTGGTAAGAAGCACGCTGGTTGCATACTTACAAGGATGCATGAGCCAGCTTGCAGAATCTTGCTTTGTTGGGACATCAGTATACTGTATGCATACCAAAAAAAGTCATACTACACATACTATACATTATACAGGCAAACTGTATTTAAATAGTATGATTATATTGCACTCCTATATTGCACTCAAGTCCTGACAATCCTGATTGTCTGATGGCACTGTATATTTACAGTTGGTCAAGGGAAATACTAAACTGCAATCTGCAATGAACTGCAAACTGCAATGCTTTCAATTTCATTATTCAAACCTTCCAATTCCATTAATCAAAATAACTAAAAGTATAGCAAATATAATTTTTAGCTTGACTCATTATTTGAATGCACAACCAAATGTTGACATTTTAGACATAATAAGATGACACGTTTGTAAAGAAAACAATTCATATAACATGTTAGGGTCACATGACATAGCATAACTACTGTTTAAAACTATTTAAAATGTTCATTATTGTCTTCATTTTAACATGCTATTTTTATTTTATATATACAGTAAACACTACACTGGTATTCCAAAATAGCCATTATCTCTGCATTTTTTGTGCAATTCTTAAAATCCCTTTATATGTTTGTGTACAAACATAAAAATATAATTGGATTATTATGTTCTACATTACGACCCTTGTACGCAAAGTTAAGGACCAGTAAATCAGGTTCAATATTAAAGAAAAATATGCCCCTGGAGAAAAGGCAGTACTTGTGCTAAATTAATCTAAAGATAACTTTAGCCTGACAAAACAATCAAACTACTGTTTAACTACTGTTGGTAGCGCTGCTTCATTAAGCCTGAGCTATGAAAAACCACACTATGCTCCTCTGGTTCTTTTGATCACATATCTCCATCTTCATGTTTTCCACCTTCTGTCTTTAATTTTTCTCCAAACACATATATCCTTTTTTTTCACTGTAACGCTGAGTTATTACAACACCTCTGGGAAAGATCTCTGCACGCTTTAATATAAACACATTCCCAGCTGGAAAAGAGAGAGAAGGTCAGAGGAAGAAAAATGGATGAAAAGATAACATCTACAAAAATGCACCAATTCTCCCCTTCCTAAAGCAAAAAGAGAGTCAGTAACTGTAGCTGGGGTGGAACAGTTAAAACCAAATCCGGTGGGATGGTGAGAAATGCAGTTAATGCAATACAAGGTTCCTGTGGTGGAGGCCCAGCAGAGCTAATGGACGAAACAGGCTGAGAAGATTCGCAATGGTGGTCCCAGCAAGAGCCGTCCCCTCGCCCGGAACCCTAGTGGGGTGTTCACGTCGTCACCGTACTCTTAGCTGGCCTTTCACCCTCCCTGTAGGCCCCTAAATAATTTAGAACAAAAGACATCTCCTGAGGTATTATAAAAGCAAGAAGGCTCATTCCCATATTACAAACAGGGTTAAGGATGATTAAATATGACATGTTCCAGTGAGTTTAAAGTATTTCTTTTCTACTGCTGTGTTCCCTCAGAAACTAATCGTGAAAGAGCAAAAGAGTTTCTTACCGCTTAACGGCTTGCTGGTTTGAAGAACTGGGTCAAACAATGCAGGGATCTAAAGTGTTCTGGAGAACGCGACTGACCTTGTTTCAAAGCTGAGGACAGATGTGAAAAATGCTGGACTTGAAAGCGAGACTGCATGAATTGAGAGACCTTGACTATGATCTTCAGAAACACAAAGACCTCTAGCATGAAATATCACTCAAGAGAATTTATGCTGAAGCAAGCCACTTAGACAATCACCAAGAGTTTGGTCTGATTCTTCTTGGCACAGATCAGATTTCCTGCTACATAGATTTAAATGACAAAGTTTTTATGTGACTTTTTGTGTCTTAGAGTTCTTCTGGTGGTTTTAAAAGCGATTCACGTAGATCATACACGCCACAGAGTGTATGTTTATGGAGTCATAAACTGTTGAATAAAGTCCAAATCATAACATTTTATGAGCACATCTGAAGCCCACACGAAAAATCTTTCTAATGGGAGTTACATACGAATCCAAACAACCTTAAGCTAGGAAGTGGTTTGCTTTAAAAATTCCCATCATATGTCTGTCAGTTGTTCTGCACAACTTTCCCATCTCGTCCCAGCACTCCCACTTTAACCATCATTTATTCCCAACCATCTGACCTGGGACTTTTGAAGACTCCACATGGAGTCTAATCTGAATGTCCAGTCTTAACAAAAACGTGATGTGTGGGGTAAGAAATTAGGCCCAAAGGAAATGGCTTCACTCAGCACCTGGGCACCACAGGCGCGCCGGTCCACGCCGCATTGGCCGATCAAAGCGCAGCCGTCACTGGAGACAAAATGAAAATAAATAAATTACGCCCTTAATGAATGGGTGTGGGGCGAAAGTGTGAAGGTGTTTGGTTTGAGCAAAATTATGAGGGCTGAGTGGTGTTGCTGTGGGGAAAAGGCACAATAGAGCTGCTTTTCCCAGCATTTTGGTGCTACGGTGACGTGTTTTGGAAGACGATAGCATGTAGGAATGTGCCACAGAGCTTTGTGGTCAGGGCTCAGGGGTGTGAGGAGAGGGGAGTGTGACCCAGGGGACACTTGGACTCAGACGCTGGGTCATGATAGGGTTTCTGACCCAGACATGCAAGATAGAGATATTCAAAGTGAAGGTTTTTGTTTAAGAGAACTCCACTTTTTTCACTCTTTTTTAAAAATATTATGTTAAAACATCACAGAAATGTTTTAAGTTCAATATAAGATAAGTATGAGAGCATGCTGTCATATAATTTCCCATTTTTCAATTTGTAAAAACAAAGAAAAATCTTGTTGTCGTGGTGTCATTGCCATGGCAACATTTACATTGTACAATTTTAAAACTTGAAACACATTTAAAATGAGACCAGTGAAATTGCACAGGATTGCCCAGTAACCTTGTCTATACAAAATCACATCAAATATTTATAACTTTTGTCAGGATCATATAAACCAGTCAACTTTTCACCAATCAATCAGAGCGAATCAACTTTTTACATTACATTACAATTTTACATTTAATGATGTCATAAAGGACTGGTTGACATATAGAAAATAAAGACAAACATTTGTTCAAAAATACAACATTTGGCATCTGCTTTTTAACTCTCCAGAATGTCTCGTCTCACTTCCATTTTACATACATTGCTATAATGTTTTTGCAACGTTCAGTTGTTACTTTCAACTGTTACTAATTGAAAGACGCCAAATAATTTTGCTTCAATGTGCTAATGGATGGCGTGTCACAGATGCTCTGAATAATCTGAACTTATTTTGAACCCATAATGTTTTTTTTTTTGCAAAATTTACTTGCTGAGAGTTTTGGAGAAAAATCTGGCGATGCTCTAACATAAAGCGTTAAAAAGTTTTGAGGAAATCATTAAATTACTTCATTATGTTGGATGCATTCATTTAAGTGTCAAAACATCAGACAATGATGGGAAACAAAATGTTTGATGATGCAATTATTTTAATTACTTTCAGAGCAGCAATTTACAGCCAAGTAAGTGACTAACAAAACATCTCTTCCTAACAACACAGTTTACAAAGCACCAAACAGCCATTTTCAAATGAATATGAAATCTCAAAGACAGTCTGTGATTAGTGGGGCATGTTTGGTTCACATCAGATTGTGATTGTATATGCACTGTACTGTGATATTATGAAGACATTAAGGATTAATCATTCACAGATGTTTTCCTCATAATTTGCTGAGGAGCACTGAAATATTATTCATGTTGAGCTGCAAAGGTATGATTAGCTCTGTATTAAATTCTCATTCTCTGTCTACTTTTCTAATTTTTCTAGTTCAGCGCAGTCGCCGTATCTGGAATCTGCATCGTGTCTCATCACAATCAACGGTTTGTCCATTTTTCCAGTATTTCTTAGTAATAGAAATATACAACATGATCTGCCATAAATATTCCATTATAGCTTTTTACAGGGTTCGGTTACACAGGCCACCAGCAGCAGGAACTGAAACCAAGATCTTATTTGTTGTTTTAAGACACCAGAAAGCTGAGACCTGAGTTCCTCTACAAAAATAATTTAAAAAACACGCAAAGGGAATTTTTATTTCTCATGTTGCTCTTTTACATCTCAGGAGACCTACACACCAATAGAAAAATTGCTGACATACAATAAAAACTATACAGAGCTATATAAGTTAGAGGTTAGGACAAAATCGCTCAGTTTTGAACAATTGCATACGTTGCTGTTTGGGCAAATCTGAACACTTCTGAACACTCTAGATGAGACACATCTTGGCTTTTTATCTTGGCAAGAGAATTCAGAAGAATCTCTATTTGATCTAATTGCTGTCTAAAAGAAACAACCAAGATTTTATTTTTACTTTGAAATGTCATTTTTTACATAACCGACAGGCCTGGAAATATTGCAATGCAATGGAAAAAAAAATGAAATTCCCAACAACAATTGTGCCTAGATAAATATTAATCTTCTGTTAAATATTAATTTGTAGTGAAATTTGCATTTTACCTTTGATCATATTTGCTTGACTTTCCACTCAGCTATCCGAGCTTCCTGCCTTTACTGCTGAAGTTAATGAAAAATGTATGTGGAGTCTCTCCAGCAGTCTGGCCCACTGCCTTTCTTTGCTGGAAGATGACAGGCCTACAGCACATAGCCGGTCATCTGCCCTGCTGTACCAACGCCATCGACATGAGTCTGGGGTGGCAGATTCAGCGATTTGTCTGTAAGCCTCATGTGTACACGAGCGTTTATACGTGTGCGCCAGCAAAGGCCCGTACATGCGAGGGTCTTTGCGTGTAACGTGGCCACCGCTGTATAGAGTTATCTTTCTGAGACTTTCTGTTCTGTCAGGATTAACTGGAGATCTGTTCAGTGCTGAGCTAGTAAGATTGAGACCCAAAATACTGAAGTAATTTCTCCCTGTGGACTCGTTCTGTGCCACAAAAAACTGCCAAACCAGCTACAGCAGCGATTCTCCAGTCGTCTGACTATAAAACCGAACAAACCAGCCAGCAGGGATTGCTTATTTTGTCCTTTATAATATGTTCGTCTAGCAGTCAGCTGAATAATTTCTTTTTTTCTCTTTCTTTGTTTTATGCTCTTCTTTAAATCAATTTATCAAATGCTCAACCTAAAAATAAGACTAAAACTTTGGCTATGTTTAAAAAAGCAGTGGCATACTTCTGTACTTTTTCAGCAGTATAGATTAACTAACTAACCAATGTTATACATGGAATATTTATAGTGGTCCACCCACCCACCCACACACACACACACACACACACACACACACACACACACACCACTTTTTTTCACAAAGGTCAACTACATAAAGGCAGATAATGTTGGTACATCACTAATCCAGTTCTAGTAATTTGTTGCAACTTGTTGTGCTACACCCCGATCAAACTCATATTCACTTCCTCACGGACAACATTAAGACCGTGAGTGACAGTCGCGACTCTCTGCGCCGTAAACCTCAATCAGTCTGAGAGCGTTCAAAGACACCAGCTCTCGCTTCATACAGAGAGACAGAGAGAGAGAGAGAGAGAGAGAGGTGTTTGAATTTGATTTCCTTTGCCACCCCTGAACCCACACTAAAGCTGCAGCAGTATTCATCTCTCACTCAGAGAGGATTACGACGTCCCGCTGCTGCGCTCTCCTCCCAACATAAATTGGATATTTAGCGTTTAACGTCAAGGTTAAACGACCTCGTCTTCCGAGACGTGCCGTCTCAGAAGTGGGATACCTCATTGATTTGAGCCCCTTTGCTGCATTTCTAAGAATGCTTTATCTGAGCACGTATGGCGTCAGATTTAAACCATGAGCTTCATTCTAAAGGCGTGGCTGTCTGCAGAGTTTGTGCTGCTGAAACGATTGTTGAGGCGATCGGTTTGTTTTAATTGAATCTCATAATTTCGTCTGGTTTGATCTGAGGTGACCCAGGCTCAGTATCACACAAGAGCTTCAACTGTGTATTGAAGGATTAAGCCTTTAACATTGAATATAATCACGCCACATCACACTTCCTTTGGAATACACAACAAACTGAGGCAAGTATATAGTTTATATGGTGACAACAAAGCAAACAAATGTTGTTTATTATGAATGACCCATTTTTAATTTTAAACTCATGTCCTACTAGCAGAACTACATAACATTACTACATAACTAGCAGCTGATTGGTTAAAATGTTGGCACATGCTGGGACAAGGAACAGTTTTGTTAAAATTACCCATAATGCCCAACAATTAAAAACAAAATAATCTACAGTACAGTTGCTTAATGGTGTCTGTGTAGACAAAAACCAGTCAAGACCTTTAAACAATGCTAAAACTAACTCTACCCCTGTTTTTTCATTCTGACATTCAAATTCTACAAGTATTTCTTTCTGTGCCTGAAAAAAGGAATAATTTTGAACGCTGAATCAAAGTACAAAGAATGCATCTCTCAAAACTCCCTGGATGGTGTTTAATCACAACTTCAAAGTGTAATTGACCTTTTCATCTTTCCCTGTAGAGCAGGAATAATAACAAGGGAAGACAGGTCCGAAGACTAATTGGTTTTCTTTAAAGTCCAGGCTTGTCCTTGCTCTGTACAGCTGTGGGTCATTATTGCACAGAGTCTGACACTGAATCTGAGCAGCATTTAAAAGACAGTCGCTGAACTGGTCGGACGGGTATTATTGTTCATTTTTTATCTGAGGGCGTTTATGAAAGTTATCTTTGACATTTGTACTGTAATCTTAACATTGACAAAGTAGTAATCTGATATCACCATGTTTATGGACAATGACAATATCACTGTTTTTTGGGCATGAACAGTGTATTCATAGATTTGTATTATGAAAAGATATCATATCATGTGACCTAAAAATCATGTAGGCAGTTTTGTTTGGTGGCACAAGTGGATCACAAAATGTACATACAAGGGCATGTGTATAAAAAAATGAATATACAAAAAAAATGCTACAGCTATTGAACTGCTGTGGTGACACTCCATTCTCAACCAATCATAGCGTATGATGAGCTCATCAGTGATAACTCTGCTGTGAGAGTATCACTCAGAGTATCAATGATAAGACTGAAGCTCATGTGCTTCTAGACAGAGTTTGGTCCTAATCCCGGGTCATTTCTACACCAGCACCGCTTTGATTGCATAATCCTCCCACCTCAGACCTGTTTAACACCTGTCTGACATGCACACACACATAACTACACACACCAATAGCCAAAACTAGCCTTCACTACCGCACACTGTGTAAAAATCAAGGTGTTTTTTTTAAGAACTAGTTCTGAGTGCTTTTTAAGTTTAAATGTTAAATAATTATACACTTTTAGGTGAGGAAAACTTAATTAACACATAAAAAGATGTTAAAAACACCATTTAGATTTTTAGAAGGTGTGGTTTTAAGTTCAGTATTGGTCCTTTAACTTGATATAGAATTAATTACAAATTATTTTCTTAACAAGGGTGTTGATGGTAATTTGGTGAAGGACGTTTTTTCAATCCATTATTCAATAAATCGTGTTTTAGTCGACTGACTTTTAGTAATCATGCTATATTGAAAGCAATATATGGAAGTTTATCTGCTTGCAAGGTTAAATGGTTAAATATGCTTGATAGTTTAGTGAAAGCTTTAAAATAAACTATATTTAACAAAATTAAAGTAAGTTTTTGCACTGAATAATAGCAGCCAAATCAGTTGCTCTACTGAGGTGATTCTCCTTCACCAAAGCTACCTTTAGTTTCTCTTTACATTCTGTTCATCTCAACATCAGCCTGAGGCGGCTACGTGCAGACGGGACAGTTTGTCTTCGGGGTTTTCTGTCAGCCTGTAAAACATGATGGATGTCAATGAGTCCCACTGATCGCCACTTGCCCTTTTGTTTGCGGGATGGTCTGCGTCTGTGACTTCGGTTGCGCTCACCTGCACGTCTGCACAGACGTTGAGCGTGCGGCAGATGGGAGGTCGCCACACCCCTGCACTGTTTATACAGAAGATTCAGTAAGTTTCTGAGAAGACAACTGAAAGAAATAAAAAATGAATGACAACGGTTTTTTTCCTACTGTGGCCAGGGCATCTTTTAAGCATCTTCTTTTCCATTGTGCCCTTAATCTTCCCTACATTTTTGGCATACTTGTCACCACATCAAATGGTGAATCTGTGGCTACTTTACATCACAGAAGACAAATGACAAAACGCATGGTTTTAAAAAGTAAGGTTTTCTCAACCCTGTGATGCATTATTAAATCATCTTCCTGCTTATTGGGGAGTTTGTCATCAAGGGGGAAAAAGACAGTGGGTGTTACTATGCACCGCTTGCGTGTTTCATCAAACTGTGACCTCTTGACTTTATTTGCTACAATAAGCACAGGGGTCTCGCTCTCTCGAAATGGGAATTTCTACTCAGCAAACTTCACCAAACAATTACAGGAAGTAAAACAAAACAACAGAGTAAGTGCAATTAAATCCACAAATTGGATTCTAAAGGGGGAAATATGGGGCTGGCTAATGGACCATTTTTAGCAGCTGGAGAAAATGCAGAGAGAGGGAATATGAGAGAGAGAGAGAGAGAGAGAGAGGGATCTTGCTCTGCTAAATAAGAGAAAGAATTCAGACATGATGCAGAACAAAAGCTCATGCATGTTTCATCGTTTCACATTAGCAATTAGTAAGATTACAGCGCTCGGCTCGGACCGCAGACCCATTAGCAGACTCAGTCTGTGGTGGACCGGGCCGTACAGTCGTATAAAAAACATCTTTGTGAGAGGGAGCAAATACAGCTGTGACCGCAAGGATTTTATTTTAGTCTGGTTCCGGGTGTTAATGAGCCACTAAATGATTGAGGCATTTTCAGACATAGAAATTATGCACAACATATGTATTTTATAAATCCACTTTTATGAGCCTTATGTAGCCTGTTTATGAGGCTGTCAGACATTAATCAAGACCAGAGGGAATATATAGAAAGAGAGCGAGAGAGAGGGAGATAGAGAGAATTGTTTTGCATTACAAATCATTAGAAATACTATAGGGACAAAAGGTCTGAGAGGACATTAAAAATCTGTGATTTAAAGTCTAAGTTTCAGGATGTAAAAGAATGTAAAATAAAGTTGTGTATCATATATGTAATATGTGACACACAACTGAGAATACAAATGCCTGCAGTATTTTAGGTCAAATTAAACAAACAGATTTGTACAAAAGGTCACATTTCTTAGCTTCCATTAAAGCACATAAGACACTATTTGAAACATGTTTAAATCATGATTACACAGATAGCAAAACACTACACAATTTTTTTTAACTTTTAACTCGTTTTGTTTTTCAGTATATCTGTAATTTTATTTAAAAAACCAAAATGGAAGCATTTTTAGTAATAGTCTTACACTTTTGGACCCCACTGTGTATAATGCACACATCCACAAATACATTAAAATGGTATATATATGATGGAATATAACCATCAAATCTAATGGTTAAAATTACATAATTATTTTGTATATAAATACATAATACATAATTATTAAGTATTATAAATACACTTGAAGTGTGTTTAATAAAAAGCAAATTACCCTTTGTAAATCTCCTTTACCCTTCATCCCTGGTGCCGCCTCCAGGATTTATGAGGCCTGGGACAAAATTATAAGGCGTCCCTGCATTTGCCTTCCCACAGAGTGTTCATCACCAGTCCTAGAGCGCTATAAAAGAATCAGAATATTAGCATGCAGGCTGTCTTCTTTCTTCACACCAGCAGACCAGCAGCACTGTTAAAAAATCCCGATTATCACAACACCGTGTTTTGCTGTTTGTGTTAGCAGACACAGATAAGTTCCATTCTCAGTGTGTTGTCCTCAGAAGTGACCTTGGTTAATTACAGCTCTTAAGATGTGCGCATGAGGCCTGTGGTTTGGCTTTCAGGCATACAGCATGTTCCTCCAGTCTCACCCGAGACACCCGCGGCCTACAATGGTGACCCGGCAGTATGATATAATTACGGGTCTCGTGGCTTTGAAAGCACGGCTGACTTGCCCTTTTCAAAAAACATAACATAATACTCTAAAATATAATCAGATGGAAAAGGTAATTGGATTATTACAAAAAAGAAACCGCAATTACGGCTTCTTTAAAGGACATTTCATGTTTTCGCCCCGGTTTGCTTTTGGTGATCGAAGGTCATGATCTTCAATGTGATTTGTTTGCAGAACAACTCCCCTCCCGCAAGCGCACAACGTTTTATATGCGTTTGTGTTCTCCTGTTGTCCTTTTTATGAGATTTTTATATATTACATATCATGCCATTAATGTGTCAGGTAAACAGACAACAAAGAGATGCTCTTTTAACAAACCCTGAAACTCGAATTGGGTTGTTGGGTATTTCCCAGTGGATGCCCATAAATGGTCTTCCTGTTTTTCCTGCATTTTTAACTGAGCTCATTAAGCAGCCAGCCAATGAGAAATCTCCCTGCCTGGAGTCGCGCTCCCTCTGAAAGCCTCCATTAGAATGGAAATCAGCTTATATCTCTGCCCACTTACATCTGCAGGATTTTGCACTGTACTGCGCTGACAGCTATAGGGACTTTGACTTGGGCCTGATTGTTATTTGCATTGCTGTCTGATTTAAATGCACTTTTACCACCTGCTTCCGCTAGTCATTCCCACAATTGTGTGTTAATATACCAATTACTGATCAATACAGCTCAAAATGATCAGCTAGCAATACAACATTTTGAACAGAAGCTACATATAGAAATACTATATATAGGATTTCAAACCATAATAAAACTCACAAAAACCACCTTAAAAGCGCTTTGACACTCAGATCTGATTTTGCATGATTGAAGTGTTAGTTTGGTTGGTGAGCACTTTTAGTGAATAAATTGCATTTAGATCGCAGCTTTGTGAGAACGCAGGAATTGTGAGCATGTAACGCTTTGGTGATTAATCTAAAGAGAGATAACTAAATAGGACAACGAAAATGTTTCCTCCTGTGTCCTTACCTAGTTACCGAGGTAAACAGCTGCCGCTAGCACTCACTGTGGTTAAAGTCATGAAACGTACTGTAATATTTTTACAGGAGATTTTACTGGGTGCTTGTGCCTCAATAAAACAAAGACCACATGCTCTGAGGAAGCGTGTAAAGGTTTCTATGTGGCCGGTGATTAGACTGAATGTGTTTGCATGAGGAATTGCAAGGTGCTCAATACAGATACATCAAACTTAATCCAACAAATCAAATGTAATACAATATACAATTGAAATCCATTATATTGAGTATTAACAAATAGAGCTCTTGTTATTGACTATACTTCCATTCATTTTACCTTAGTATACAGTAGGTTGTCCCCTTTTCACACACATTAAGAGCTTGCCTTGGTTTCATTAACAATGATTAATTATACTAGCTGCTGTACATTGATTATATAAATGACTAAACACTCCAAGACAGATAGAGAGAGAGAGATCAGCACTAACAAATAAGCACATAATAACAGAAAATGGAGTATTATTTTATAATAGCTTTCATTAGCATAATGCTTAACAGCTACATTCAAATATGAATATATAAATATATGTATATGAAGTTTGATGACATTTTGAACTCTCTGAATGGAACTAATGTAATCGTTGAGAATACAGTAGGGTTCCAAAACATAGTGATATGTCAATAGTGAGAACGCTGTGCATTATTTTCTAATTTAATATAATACAAATGTACATGAATAGTGTTAATATATAATATATAATATAATTTAAAATGTTACATTATTTTTATTACATATTAGCATAAAATATGAATAAAAAGTGAACTGAAAAATTAACATTAACAATTTCATAATTGCTTAATGTTTGTTGTCAATTGGACAGCATGCACTCAAACTGGCACAAACTCATCAAGTATGTGTGTGGAAAACCTAATGATCCGTGTTATCCCAGCATGATCCGAGAATGTTCCAACACGCATCTTGTGTGCCTCAATGATAGCAAGCTAATCTGACCTTATGCACGAAACAGTAATCATATGGTTTTCAGTTGCTTAAATTAACATACATTAGATTTGTGACCCACTGTGTTAAAACGCCAACAGCTATAAATAAAATTAAATCTCAGATTTGGACCTCAGTTTAATGTTTGCTAACACTATTATTAAAACCATCTATTTAATTAAAACTCAATGCCATGTTTTTTAAACCTTTAAATAAAAAAAGCTAAAAATAACCTGAAACACCTGCTTAGCAGTTTATTTCAGTTTCACTGTTTACACTAAGAATAGTGGAATGGACTGAAATGTCTGCAGAGTGTAAAAGAAACTTAAAATATGTGTTAAAAATATGTGTGAAAAATTAAACTACATTGAAAGTGTTAAAGCTACACATTAGCACCCTACATGTACTTTGTTTTTGTTACTATACGATAAATAATGCTTATATCTGTATATGTCACATGCAGTTGTATGAAATTGAAAATTCCCTGCTCATTTGCATAAAGTTTAACTTTATTTCACATAACTCCTGTCGCTCACGCTCATGTTGCTGGAGTCGCCCGTTCTCCATTGTAAATAAATGGGATCGTGTCGCTCTACCGCTCCATGTCACTAGTGGTTTAAACTGGGCTTTAAAACTGACAACTCTGGCTTTTCTAAGAAGTTACAGGAGTAAAATGGCAGCAGGATGTGTGTGTGAGAGTGACAGAGAAAAAGAGCCACTTGGTGTGTATTACCTGCGCTTGCTGTGACACGTCTCCTATGGAAATCATTAAGTTTGACAGAGTAGCCTGTCATTTCTTTGGTGGAATAACACAAAACAGTGAAGCATCAGGGCTGTTCTAGTCATTTATCAGCATTCCTGTTACACCTTTCACTGGACCGATCGTCGGATGACATGAGTACCATGACAGTAATTTGAGAGCTGATGACTTTAGTCTCATGCAAAGCATTATGGAAACAAGAAATCCTCTGCCTTGTTTTAGGCAATCCTAATGAAAATTAGTCATGTAATTCCAAACTAAACAGGTTTAGAAATTAATATGGATTTCACATAAGTATGACAAAATGCTCAAGAATTGTGATATATCAACTCGTTTTAATTACGTTAACTGAACAAGCAGGGAACTTTTTTTGAGGTAATTTATATTGTTAGTTTTTTTTTTTAGAGTAGGGCAGGCTATTTCGGAAAAGCCAGCAAAAACCAGCTGGCTTTGAAAGCATAAGAAAAAATCATTTCATTTCAACATCATTTTATTCGGACCAAACGCAATGACTGGATCTGATGTGAAGGGACTTTTAACCTGCAAAACAAAAAATATGTATTAAAAAAAATCAACTGTCTTTTAACTGTCGTTCTAAAGACTGGAGCCGTGTTAAGACCTTGAAAAATGTCAACCTTCATAAAACTTGACACAAATTTGTGTTAATTATAACAGAATTTTATTTTGAATTGTTGTTTTTCTTTTAAAATATTGAGTTTTTACGAAGACTAACTTACTGTGTCACACTCATAACAGCTCACACTCGCCTCAGAATCAGTTACGAATCTCCGAAACTCTGCTGAGCTCTCAACTCCCTCTCAACACTCTCTCTTTGCCTCTTTATTTCTCCCGCTTTCTCTCACTGTGCCTCAGCACAGATGGTCCTCATTAATAAAGCAAGCCAGACTTACACCCTCGTTTGAGTGTATGTGTTTCTGAGAGGAAGAGAGAGACGAATCAATGAGCGGCAGATTGGCTCACTCCTGTTAATTATGCTAAAATATTGTTAAGCACAGGAAATTAATGTGGCAAACAGGATGCGATGAAACAGTGTACTGATGCCCTGATGGTGAAGAGACAGAACAACAGGCCGGTGGAAATGTTTTAGGAAATATCTTTCAGGAATATCATGAGAGGAAAATAACAAACTGTGAATTTTATCCTATGAAAACATTGGGAAAATATATTTCATTTGCAAGTATTCATAGATTGTATAACCAATGTTGCACATAAGATGATGTTAAAAAAAAAAACAATAGTTGGGAAATCCCGTGTTTTTGAGGATCTCTGTCTTTTTCTAATAAGTAGAAAGGAAAATACATGGAAAATTGCTGCCAAGTAATGGTTACCAAAATGGCCGCTGAGTGAACTGACTTTCCCTACAGGGACTTTAGCAAGTGGAATGATTTAAGAAGTGGAATAAGTGCTTTTAATAGAGGAGAGAAGATAACTTTTCCGCTTTTAGAATGGTGTGAGGATCTTGTTTCATCCTTTACACATCACTTCACATCTCAAAATTGCCTCAGTTAAATGGTGGCACATACGTCACAGCTGTTCTCATGTTTTTCCCAAATTACTCAGTAACCCGGAACACTTATGTTTCCTAATTCAGGAAAATTAAATCAATTCAAATGAGGAAAGGAACACATTAAGCACGGGGCCAAATTCACTTAACATTTGCGCCACTTTTGTCTGTGTAATTTGATTCTACTGTTATTCACTTACCACCTGCAATCCAGTTTAATGAGGTGCAATCTGAATGACAGTTTAAATTCAGTTTACATTCAATTCAAATTCAATTTAAATTCATAATAATATTTAAATTAAGTCATTGTTTTTCCCCTCAATGTTTTTAAATTAAACTTTTATAAACCATTATACTGTAGCATTATATACTATTAGCATTATGTTCTTAGCACTCACTTGTAAGATATTTGTGTATATTTGTGCAAAATGCACTAGGCGCTAATGCTTTGGGGCGTTTTTGCATCGTTACATACAACATACTTTCCTTTTAAGTGAATTTCCCCCACTTTTCCTGACCTCCGGAGTCCTTGACATTTTCCACATTAAGAATCCTTCAGGAATCTCGATCGGGATGATGCGGTGTGCTTTTGACATCCTGCAGGAGGCCCAATAGTCTCTGCTGGGTTTGTTTTATGGTCAAACAAATCCAGCCTGAGGGACTTTAACTAGTTTTGTTTCTTCTGTTTGTGCACCAGGTTCTTGCAGGGTGACACTCAGCAGGATTACTCCTTCAGTCATAAGATTGCTGGGCTTGATTTGTTAGGAGTAAGACATCTTAGTTGCCCCTTCTTTATCTTGTTAGGGGGTACCTAGGGTGCAATCTACCAGCTCTATCCCGCTCAAGCCCGGGCATCTCACACTGGGAATTTGATAGGACATCGACTGTTGGGCTTTTGATTGCTAAAAGGTCAAGCTGGGCTTTGTTATCTTGAAGAGGACAGTGAAAAGGTGGCGCAGGAGAACGCTACAAAAACAGCCACCGTTCACAACAAGTTTAGCAGAGATGAGAGATGCTGACAGACTCGACAGAATACCAATCAGCTCATGTGAGCTGTGAGGAACAGTGCCAAAGATACAACAGCTCAATGCTAATTAGCAAAGAGGGGCGTTTGTTTGTTTGTGAAACGCCTCACTTTTCTGCCTGTTACACGTGGGTTAGCGGGCGGTTTGCGGCTTTGAATCAGTGGTTTGGAACCTGATACTAAAGGGATAAATAATATTTCTGCACTTCCTCAGTCACAGTTTATGCTTAGATGCTTTGACTTTATCAGACAACCTTATTCAAGAATGGGCTCTGTTCAAAATACAATACTAGTGTACTGCATACTACACCAAATGTATTGTATACTGCATGCTATTTTTCAAAAGCGAAATTGTGAAATTATGCAATGACAAATATTTCAAACTGCATAAACACTACAGATTAAATTAAAATCTAAAGTTTTTTATACAATAAACACCCTTTTAGATTATAAAAATGCAGATGTCAAACAATAAAGCCTGACAATTTTGACATTGATATTTACAAAGTATGCAGAATATTAAAACATTAATACCTACATTTATTCAGAAATAGTTAAAATTCCCTAATAATGAGATGCATTATGGACGATATTCAGGATGCATAATTTACGGGAGGCCCTGGTGTCATGAAAAATCTTCTACCATTTCCTGTTTCAGCTGTCTGGTAGGAAACAGATAATACCAAATTGGGGGAAAATTGTTTAAATCTGTGCACAATTACCCCCATCTCTCCTCAGTAAGACTCCCTGGTATGGTGGTTTCCATCGCTGCATGGGACCAAACTCAGCACTCAGTCCTATCAGCCCTCCATTTCCTGAGGCACTCACAAACATTACTGAAAACTACAGCCCGTCAGGTGCATTTGCTGCCATGTCCTGCCAGAAAGAGACTGGAGACTCCGAAACCTGTGTCTGCAGGTGAAAGACAGACAGATGGAGAGAGAGGGAGAGACGGAAAAAAATTTAGGAACAGGAAAGTCCTGTGTTGTCGTAAGGCCATGACAGCTAAACTGGTTGGCCGTCTTTTTTAACTGGTTGAAAACACAGGAATCAAAGAGCTTTCATGTTGGTTTCAGTTCTGTGTGAGTGATGTATTACCTTATCTTTTAGGAAGTCTATGAATCTCATTTATTTCTTTCATCAACATGCAAGTTAATCCTAATGAAACATGACCAGTTCTAATATAAAAAAATTTGGATTATCTGCTTAAACTGATTAGGATATTAGAAATATTTTTTTTGTGTGTATTTCTTAAAGCCTTTTACTGATTTATCGCCTGTAATTGCGTTTCCTTCTACTTTTGAAATTTCAGAAACATTTAATTTACCACAGATTTATATTCCCTGTAAATAAAAGATTCTGTTGTAAACAAAAAGCTTTATTTCATTTTTTCTTTTTCGTAGTTGTTCTTTGCCAGAGCATCTGAACATTTTATAGGAACTCAAAATATGCTTTATCCACATGATTAACAAATAAAAATAATTTCATAGTAACACTTGGAGAGAAAAAAATAGTTCAGGACTACATGTACCAGAATGCATTGTGATACAAGCAGGAAACAACAACAACAACAACAGCGACATGTGACGCATCTAGACTCGTTTAACTGCAGAACTGGTACCATCGTTGCTCTAGTAATTCAATGTCTACATTATAGCTTCATATCACATATGGATAAATTCTGTTGCTTTTTTGAAAAGTAAAGTTAAAAATAACACAGTAATAACTAAAATATAAAAATTCCAACAAACATTTAAAAAAAACGTTATTCGAATTTCTCTCACGTAGGCGATCCATGCCGACCTGCTTCGAAATCTTCAGGACATTAATTCTTGCACAGTCACAAAACGATTCCAATGCACAACTATTCCCACATCCAATTCCTCTTGCTTGTCTTTTTTAAATGAAATTGTCACAAAAGCAGAAGTGCTATGTGGATTTTAAATCCCTCAGTTTGAGTCTTGTTATGCGGCGTTCCGGTCGCAGTGCAAGGCCTCGGTCCGTCAGTCTTAGTGCCAAAGCCTGTGATGTCACAGTGAGGGGCGCTCATGGTCCTGAGGCCCCTCCTTTAGCACAGGGTCTTTCTCAGCACAGATAAAGGGAGAGAGTGCAAGTGTGGGAGATCTATGCGTGAGGGGGCAGCATATAGAAAAAGACCAGATTCAAAAATGAGAGAGAGAGAGAGGCAAAGAGAACAAGAGAGCAACACAGGTTGGGACTAAGGTAAGAAAGCCAAACACGAGACATTTCATTGACAAACATCCCTCTTTCACTTGGCACTGTATACACTGCAAAAACGGTTTATTAATCGGTATCTTGTTTCCTAGTAAAAATACCTAAATAAACACAAGATAAATTTACTTGAGAAGCACAAGATAATATTAATGAACTTGAATATTTTTGTTCTTAAATTTTTAAGCATAACTGTTTTTTAATTCATCCTCAACACAAGCAAAAACAGAAAGCTGCTGAAGGAAAAGTAAGAAAAATAACATTGTATATTTCAGTGCTTTTACTGGAAAACACACAAGAATGCCGATTAATTCATTTTGCAGTTTGAGACACACAAAACTCATTTCAGATTAAGCACCAGTGAAAAAAGGCCATTTTAGCTATATATTTTTTTGTTTTTTTTTTAAATGTACGTAACATTCTTAATTTTTTTTGTATGACAAAAAAGATCATAATAGAAAAATCTACATTGTCGTCTGTCACATCGCCCTCTCCCATGGTTCCCAAAGCCATGAACGTTCCACTGTACCATGTGACCCTAAACCATCGCCACTATTTCCCCACTCCCCTTTTAAGTAAAAATTTAAGTACATAGTGTCTTTGGCAGATTCACAGATATTACTTTCTCCTTTCAATGAGTAATGGAACAAGCTTTTCTAGTAATTTTGTATGGGACTGTGACTGCTCTGTACATCTGTTTCTAGGCAAATGTCAGCATACTTGTACCCACGCACAGACAAACACAAACGCATGTATAGACACTCACACACTCTTTTAACAAGCCCACAACAGTAAAGTTTGAGCTTGGATGACACCAAAGACTCGGTAGGTGGACAAGAAAGAAAAACTCTCAGTGTTTTTTTTCTCAGCATAGCGGCTATGGAAAAATGACCGTTGGCCTTTCAATGATGAAGGTTGGTTAGTGGACATCCTGCTGGGTCACTGGGTGGAGAAGAATCCATCTCAGCAGTGCAAGGAGCGGGTAAGAAGCATTATTGGCTGGACTCCAGACCGGGTGGGGCAGGGCATGTCGTTGTGATGTCATATTAAGCAGTGATTTGGATGGGCGTGGCCAGGGGCAGAGGATTATAATGCTATGAGGGACACAATAGGAAAAGGAGAGGAAGCATGAGCCACAGGCTGGGTGTTAATGCACAACCACCACCGCTGGAGTCATCTGTCAGGAACGGCTCTGGAGACTCATAGAGAGAGTCATCTAGAGAGAGAGAGAGAGAGAGAGAGAGAGAGATGATTACACATTATCAAATTCAACATTTTTGTATTGTTTCACATTAAACCTTTGTCTGTTCCTCTTTGTTCCAAATGACCTACATTTAAAAGCAGAAAACAGTGTAATACCAGCTAACAGTGTGATACTTACGTCAAAAGGTTCTAAAGTCTCTCTTAGTATGCTGCCACTGCTTCAGCTGTTACAAAATCTACATCCCATTTCACACACTACAAGCTGAATTATTATGGTAAACTGGATCACTTTCTGACAGATATCGCAATGTAAAAAATATAGTTCAATTTGGAGTTCACCCTGTAAACTTCACTGATAAAATACAGTACTGGGGCATATGCATCACAACATTTTAAATGTATTCGTTTCATGATCAGGATTTAAGACTTAGGCTCTAAATTCTTAACTCTCTCATTGGTGAAACCTCTAACCCCTTTTTCATTCTTGTCCGTTTTTCCCAGCCTTCTTTTCATGGGCTGTTTCAACCAGGTTCAAGAGTTCCCTTCCCTCAAGCTGTAAAGACAATAAAATGAGGTCTGAGGTTTAGATTATCTCTCGTCTCCAAAGCAAGATTAGGATTCTACTCTGTCAAAGAGTGGGAAAATAAACAAAGGCGAGGCGGTTTGTGCTGGACGATAAAGATTTTTACTGACAGCAATCTATTGTTAGTTCCCATCCTGGATATGCACATATAAATATTTCATGATAATTCTAGCCCACAATTGTTTCCCAATGAAACAATATTCAGGCCTTTACAAGTTTCCACACCTCTGAAACCCAATGGTGAATAAAGAATGAGATCGATTTGCTGGTTTCAGACTGTATCAGATGAACTTCACATCTGCGTGAATTCATTTAAGACTCTCAGTTGCGCACAAGATTAAATCCTTGCGCTGTACATCATCTCTCAGGAGTCAGATAGAGTCACAGGTGCTCTTGTAAACAGATAAATGACTGTTGAGATGAGAGGTGGGTTGTTACTTCAATTTGCATGCAGTTCTGTGAACCGCTCTCTGGAACGAAGCACTTCTGTTTGCTAACAATTACATCATGCTAATAGGCTGTCACTTGAGTTGCAGCTTCTCAATATTAGCATAACGCTTAAATAATGATACATCTAGCGCTTTGCAGTAAGTACTAATCACAGGATTTGAAAGTTTGCTGCGCTGTTTTGAAAACACCAGATATTCCAAGAATTGTTTGAGATACTTATTAGAAAGTTAACTACATATCCACAAACTGAACAGCATATTCTGCCTTGCTTTGGGGTTTTGTTTGAAAATCTGTGCAATTACTTTGGAGCAGAAATTCTGACCACTGAACCTGAAAAACTACAATTATCCAGTAAATTATTTTATGTTTCCACCACCCCTAAATGATATGAAAACTGGTGTTTCTATCTAAATTGGCGGTTCTTGACTAGCATAGAATGCTATGTGCCACATAGCGAAAGGATCTTTGACACTGAGCAGGTCTATGTGTAAACTTGGTGTTTATTAAAGGCTAGCTTAAACGGCACATTTTTTGGACATGTTGCCATCATCTCTGGAGGGAGGTTGATTTAAACAGAATTACTCATAGCTGTCAGGCCTAGCTATCATGAGAGGTTAAACAAACCAGGGCCTCTGCATTTAACTGCAGGCTAAACTGATGTCTGTGGCTTGTGTGTGAGAAACCCCTTACAGGTCACTTGGCGTCCGCATCGGCTTGCCTTGATTAGTTGCAGGTCAAGTTTTTTGATTGTTATCAGGCCTGTGTGAGATGAAGAGCTTCCTACAGCAAACACCCCCGAGGGGCAAAGTTATCTCCCCACCGTTTCTGGTTTAGTAAGCGGTCTGCCCCATAAACCCTTCGGCCCCATAAAGCAAGCTGTCTTAGTCATGAGGGGCGGTCTGGAGCATTGGGAATTAAGTTACTGGACATAAATTAAGCAAAGCTGAAGATGTCAACCATCACTAGAGTTAATACAGGTGTTCCCATATTCCCCCAAAAACTCCTGAGATAAATCAAGCCGGATACAAAGATTGGGATGTGAAATTCCTGGTTCTGATTTCCAAGTATCACCAGGTCTGGTACATAAATAACATATACACACAGAGAACAGATGGATCAGAGGAATGCTGGGACATACTTACTGGTAGGTTTGACATAGACTTTTAACTTCAAACATGGCTTCCCGGCGAGATTGGGGTGTGGTGAGGCTGTGGAGAGACAGAGTGTTTAGGTTTAAAAATAATTTCATTACTGAATCTTCTCACACACTGATAAATCTATCTGACTGGACATGATTTACATGGAAACGGCCTGCAAAAGTAACACAGTACATCTGTAACAGTTTTGCCACTGGCCTAATCACACAGACCGGCCAGAACACCATCACAAACTATTACGGTCACCCAACAGATCCTAAAAGTTCTTACACATTTAAAGTTTTATAAAATTATTATTATAAATATTAATATTATTAATTATTATTATTGTGCAGACTTTTGTATTCCACTGTAAACACATTTAAAAAATACTTCTAAAAAAAGTTCTAACTGGCAGATACTTTTTAAAATGATGTTTTAAAATGTTCTATGTTTTAAAATGATGTTCTCTTTAAAATGTTTTAAAAAAAACAATTGTTAAAATAATAGTGTCCTACAAACCATACAAACCATTGTCTTAATGATATGTTGAAAATCTATTTTCATGATTGATGTTGTTAATAGACTGATGTTGATGATATGTTTAAAATCAATTTTCCTTTGGATAAAACAGAATTTTAGTCTATGTTTGGTGACATCAAAACCAGGTGAGAGCTGGAACGCATTCCCATTAATGTGCCATGTGACCCTCTCACACTCTCCACACATGAATACAAGAAAACACTCTGAGTGTGTTCTCCATTGAAAGTATAACTTCATCCTGGTACTTGTCCCCACATTGCCTTCAAAAGCGCACAAATGGATTTTTGGCTAATTTTTAAAGATCGCAAATGGAAAACAAATCACGATTTTTGCCATGACACAGTTTTCAAGCTGCTCTTCAGATACATAAAAATTCCTCCAGCAATTACCACAAATCAGTCAGAGGCTCAGCTAATGGGGAACTGACGCTTTCTGCACAAAAAGCTTCTTTCAGTGAATTCTGCGCTACCAGGTGTTCCTAAGTGTATGGACATTAAATTGGCACCGAGTGTTCTCATGCTGTCAAAACTAAAACCCAGATATCCCAGAAATTACATTTTCCTTAGGTGAAAAACATAAATCACTCCATTTTATTCTGACAATTCTTTTGTACTATATTTTTAAGTGTATTTAAAAGATTGCATGTGGCAAAAGGATTTCAATGGGTTTTCAGACACAACTGTAGCATTTTTTTGAAGCACCTCAGAATACCATGTAAATATAACAGGACATGATGGAATGACCATGTGAACGCATTTAAACTAAAGGGGGTTTTGTGCCATCAGTGTCTCCAAATAGAATTTAAAAAAATCATCTTTATCCTGGAACACATTTCTGGGACAGAATCTTTAGACAATATTTAAAAATGCTATTGGTAACAGAACATGTTTGGCTAGCAAATTACCACAAAAGACAGTAGGTTATGTTAACCTAGTAACTCTGAGATACCATCTTTACCACCTTTAATGTCCACATATATACATATGGGAATGTTTAGTATACATGAAAGGAAGGTATATCAAAGTGTGTTTTTATAAACAGAGGGCTATCAGAAATCATCTGGTGGGCTAAGTGTGTGTGTGTGTGTATTCACCACACAGTCATGTGAAAATGTCACAGTTGCTGTTCACCCAGTTACTCTCTTTGTCGGGTCAGGGTGGGGTTGACCCGAAGGTGATGGACATTTTCTATTGTTGTGGGATCACCAAACTAAGCTTCGGTCACCCCCCTGTAACCCTTTCACCCTTCCTGCCAGCCCTCTTTGCCTCATAACCCCAGGGGCCATGACAGCAACAATATTGATAGTAGCCAAACATTTCTCTGGAGGAGGAGAAGGTTTCGTTTGATGAATAGCCAGACTAAGTACTTCTCAGCTCAGACCGCTGTCTGGAACAAAGAGAGAACAATAGCGGGTCTCGCACCAAGCAAAAGGGCGGACTGCATTAAAAACAGCTCAGGACAGGCATAAGAAACGCCCGGCCTTGAGTGCAAACTTTGAACCCTGGGATCTTTTTTCTCTCTCTCTTTTCTTCGATTGACCCTCCTCTCCGTCATTGTCTTCCTCTTGTGAACGGAGTGACAACATCCCGTGGTTGGAGGGAAGGTCCGGGACGCCCCGCTGGTTGAGGGACATTTCTGTGACGCCCATCACCTCAATTTCCTGGACAGCCATGATCTCTGAAAAGATACCCGGCAGTGAGGCTGTTTTGGGTCAGACTGACAGACTGTGAGATAGGCCGGGTATACAAATCACAGTGTTTAACTCCAGCACTGTTTCACTGTATTGCATTGCATTCTTGTATTTATTGCGTCTTGCCAAACAGCTTTGTGTTCCACAATAAATAAATTATTAATAAACAAAGAGAAAATGACAATATTTGGTGTAGTAAAAGTTAACATTACGGCTAGCTTTGATTTACATATCTGACCTTAAGGCCTGTTCAACATTTCTGGCCTCTAAATCTTTACCGGTTATAGACAACAGATGGCCATAAACCATTAGAAATGACTCCTTAACCGATTATTAGGACAAATGTGCTTTTAGCGTTCAAAGGGGCAATTTGTGCGACTATGCTTTTAGGATCAGGTGTCCTGACATACAATGGAAGATTTATAGACATGAGCTACAGGTTTGTTTCCCCCAGAGCCAAAGTCCATTTAATGCTAGTTCATCCGGACATATTGGTAATATTCCTGGTAGCTATTTCCAGTAAGCACAGCTCCTATCTACTTAAATAGGGAAAAACAAAATCTCAACAGTTGGTTAGGATTAGGATGTACACATAATACACTTCAAATCAATAATATATTGTACTCAAATATGTATTTTAGACTGGTCCAGCTAACAGACATTAGCATTTTTACATAAACATCACGTGATTGGCTCTTTAAACTATAAGGGGCGGGGCTTCCATTCTAACAGCCACCAAATTTAGGCAGCGTCCGAAAACTATAAAATGTTGCCTCTGGAGAACGCATTCAGAGATGCGAAGGCATCAAGGCTGGTCTGAATCCAATGTTTGCTTCACTTCCTGTCTCTGGAGATACCTTCAACTGATCATTTTTTTAAAGGCATAGATGTATTCTTCACTGCCTTTGATATCTCACAATACTGTGAATATATGTCCATGGGGAAGGTGATTGGTCAAGCAGGGACAAGCTCAAAAAATTAAAATGGTGCCTGAGAGACAGTTTCTGTATAAATTAATTTTTGAGAAATTAGTAGTGAGGTTTTAAATGTTCAATTGTTTTTCACCAAAGTCCTCCCTGTTTATATTTCAAATATACTTTCATTACACTGTCAACAATACCTCTCTGAAACTGCCTACGGAAGCGCCTGATAAAGCATTAATACAAGACAGCTGCCTATGCTATCAGATCCAGGCTTTGTGTTGCAGGGTTTCAATAAAAAAGACAATTGGCTCTTTTAACTGTAGGGCAGAACTTACATTCCCAGCACCTATGTTGAACATTGTGAGGAACATAAGAAAAAATGGCCGCCATTTTCAACTTTACCTATTTTTCGGTTTCATATATATTCCAGTTGTCTGTCTCCTCCCTTTATAATATGTCCACCCTGAGTCTAGAGCCTCTCAAATGCTAGTCTCTGAGGGGATGGGGAGGTTTTGAAGCAACCCAGGACACTGTGAAGAGGGCGGGTGTGTGCTAAAAACCAAGGCCTTCCCCCTAATGAGCTGCATTCATTTAAGATGAAAAGCCACTTTTTCACACACAAACTTTTCTCTCAAAGTCCCTTCCCTCGTCTCAAAGTTGAGATAAACACACACACGCAGAGAAAAAAAGGCATAAGCGAATTGAAAAAAAGAGGAAAAACAAAAAAAGAGGTGAAATTGCCTCATTAATGCATCATGCGTGTGGCCCGAAGCCTTTCCCTTTTGCCTGTGCCCAGCGGGAGCCCTTTTTATCAGGCCAAAGGACACCTTTCACAGGACCATTAGTGAAACAGGGACAGATGCACCCGACAAATTCCCCCCTGTCATGCAAGCCGGAGAGAAGAGAGGGATAAAGCAGAGAGTAAAATAAAAAAGAAAACAAAATCGCTCGCTCTGTCCGGCCAGGCTGAGGTCTGACCTTGAGGCGGTGGGCGGGCCGCCTCCTGAGGGCAAGGTGTCAGGCCTGTCATGCGGGCGCCATCCCGAGTCAAAAAACTCTCCCTCCAGGTTAATGGCTTTTAGCTGTTGTTACTTGAAAAAATGGTAATGACTGGCACCCCAATAGCTGTAGATGCAATTACCCCCCTCAGGATCCCACTGTTAAATATGATTTGACCAATCAGCATAATTTGGACAGTTACGCATGATGGCTTTGGTAACTGGTTTTGCACTGATTTCACCCAGAGCGGCAAAGTGCGTGGCTAATAGTGCATACACCATTCAACAAATTGACATTTCCATTGGCCGGTGAGATCGAAGCGCTTGCGAACTTTGCTTAGCAGTCTGACGCGGACCCGGGGGAGTTCAGTGGCAGAAACAGACTTTCCGCCCGACTCCCCCCTGATTAAACATCTAGACGTAGGAATTGCTATAATAAATGTCTCTGAGTCCTCTGCTCCGAATGTCAACTAATGCAATAGAGTACAGCAGACATTTAAATAACGGGGTAAATGATTTTTAAACTAGTTTTATTTGTTTACAATGTCTGGCCTCAGAATAGAGTGTTATGCTTCCCAGAAAATAATGTTATTGCTCAAAGGTTGCTCTTTCCTAGCTCACGAGACAAACTTGTTCTTAGACATTTCTCCTAAAATAGAAAAATAAGACATGAATTAGAAAATTGGCTAAATACAGTAAAAGTACAGAGCTTTAAAAAATGTACTTGCCAAAGGCCAAATCATTTGGTTTTAGAAGAGTTTTATCAATCTGAGACAGTCAAAATCTCTTACACCAAAAAGAGACTGTATTTATTTGTTCTATTTAATCTTATTTCTGTCTACAGGAAAAGACTGGACTATTAAAAAAGCGTCATTTGCTATTTTTGTTTCCAGTGGGTTGGCATGATGTACAAAAAACATACGTGAATGTACAGCATAAATGATTGACGGTTTAAAGTCAAAACAGATTTCACAGACCAGTTTTCCTCTTGTGTGAATCTTCTGGCAACACATTGTAAATTTAATATCAGCAGAGAAAATTTGTCAGTAATCTGCTATTTTAAATTGGGTAACGTAACACGCCTCTGTGTGCTGGTGCAAAGTGTAGCTGGATAAAGACAATGCCATGCAAGCTGGAATACACTATGAAGCAAAATCTATTAATATAAGCTATTGCTAACCTGAAGACCCCTTTCTTCAATCTACATCAATCTTCTTCTATAAAATCTGATAACATTTCCTTTAAAAACACCAGGGAAATAACAACAGGAAACCAGCAAGACAAGAAAAATGTTGGTGTTTGTCTTTTGCTGTCCAATGTTAACCCCAGCACACACTACAAGCTCATCAGCATTTAATATTGTGAGCGTTTGACAGGCCGCAGTCATTTGTAGCACCTGTCTGTTTTTGAAGCCCTTCTAATGTGCACACTTCTGTAGATGAGTTATAGTATATTAGCAATATACTATTTCACTCCAAACGTAAAACAAATTCACTCCTGTAAAACAAATTTGTTTAGAAACCTAGAAGAAAAAAAGGTAAACTGAAAAAGTAAACTGTGCTTTTAAATTTCCACTGATACACTCTCCAATCAGATCCATAAACCATGTCATAAAACCAACGAAAGTTTGAGTGACATTTTATTTTTGCTTTCAGCCATACGTCTCTGGAGAGCACATAGCAGAATTCAGCCGAATGAACTGTGGGCACTTTATTGATTAGAGTCTGTTGTGAAATCTGTAGGTCCTTATCAAGTCTGCATTTACCCTTTACACCCCAGATCCTGTAACCTAAGAACCATCAGTTGAGGGAATGATGGGACCCTGGGGCAATACTGACACCTGGTCACAGACAGGAGCAATCGAAGAGTTTGGGGTTGAAGAATGTGAGCTACAAATGAGAAGAAGGCTACTCACAGATGTAATAGTATTCATGGCCTGGTCGGAACTCGAAGCCCAAGGAAAAGGGCGTAAACAGCTGGAACTTCTCTGAGAACTTAAGAGGCCCGTTTGGACTCATTGGACGATTGCACTCCCAACGCTTAAAACCTTTCATGTGGTGGTTGCAGGTGGTGTAGCCATCGTAGTTGACCATGTAAAGGATGTAGCGTTCCATGCGCTCCTGAGGAAGCGGGTCCTCGTAATGTGGACAATAGATGTCCAGGTAGTCGTTGATGGCCACTTCCACCGTGTATTCGCCATACATGAATCTGTGGAAACAAACACAAACAACTTATTGGGTATTTCCCGCCAAAACGCTGGATCTGTGCTTGAGATGGACAAATTCACAAGCGTTATCACGACGACAGGCCAAAGATAGAAAATGTAACATCTTTTAACACAAAACTCCTTCATAGTAGACACTTTTACAATGGCAGGAGAAATTGCTAGAGGCTCCTGTCACTCACGGTGGAGATATTCTCCATGTTGCATGTGACAGGATGGGATTGGAGGGGGGAGGCAGTAATCTTGGTGCTAAGGGCCGAACTGACTGGAATGACCAAGTGGAGGTGGATGAGCAGAGACTGACAGCGGTTCAGAGAGAGAGAGTCACTTCATTAAGGGTTTTCACATGGTTTGGCTTTAGCCCAGCTCCTCTGAAATGAGTTTGCAGGCTGGGGCAATTTAGACACAAATTGAGCACCTGCAAGAAGGTACGAGGTGCAGAAACTGCAGTCACTTCACTGGAACTGTGGCTTTATGCGCAGATGGACCGGAAGACCAGGATATGAACGCTGGCCGCAAACATATATGGCCACTTAATGCCAGATTTAAAATGTATGTGAACAATCTGAAATGTGGAGGGACACATTATAAACTCATCTCCTTAACTCATGAATATTAATTAGGTGAATAATTATTATGTCCCTTACTGGATAGCAACACCAAAAAAGACTCTTCTCCAAAAATAATTAAGCTATAATTTTTGCCCAAATCATGTTTAGTGCTTGTTCCACTTACAGAGAATATATTTAAAAGGTAAAAACTGAAAAGGTTAAAAAAAATAAATTTCTGAAACTCTGAGAAAGTTAATTGCATTATTAACTATTTTACTTATATTGACTAATAATGGCTGTCCTCCAAGAAGCCTGGGGTCCCATTGTTATATGGTCAATTTAACAGTCTAATCTTAGCTAACCTCAGCTTACCATACATGTGGTTTTCACCTGGCAAGAAAGCAAGATGTGCTGCAGCCACACACACACATTCTTCAGATCTTCTCTGTCTGTCCAGAGTGTGAAGATTACATGAATAAGATCTAACATCTCCAGCAGAGAGACTGTTATGGTTTGTTACCAGTCTGGTTGACACACCTGCTCCGTCCTCCATTCTCCATGCCATCAAAGCAGCTCCCTTCACTAGTAACGCTACAGAACAACAGACAGCAAATCCAAATTGTGTTCACACACAATGTGAAGCCACACCAGGACGCTTCATCCAATTTAGCAGAATATCAAAGTGCAACAAGGATGAGATGAAATCAGAAGAAATGTTCTGGGCCCACAAAATGCACAACACAAAGACAACCCCCAACCTGATTTTTGGGGGTGTTTGAGGGGCGAGAGAGGGCAGGGGGCAGAAAACTGGGAGCTTTGGAAAGAGATTTGGCATCAGATGACAGCTAATCTAAGTCTGGAATTACTGTCAAAGGGCCAAGCTAGGCCAAACACCAGCTGTAGCAGCAAATGAAGCATCTCCAGACGTCTCCTTGCCTTATCACCACGGCCCAGACTACAGCCCCACTTCACCCTGTCATACTTCCCAATTCCTTCATTCTGTTTCACGTTCCTCTTTGTTCATCAGCAATACTTAAAAAACCCCCGTTTACATTACAGCTGATGTTAGTGGCCCTTTCCTGGTTTGCCTCGTAGCAAACAAGCTTCATAAAACATCTTGAAAAAGCGTCTCATCTTTCACTACAACCAAACATTTCTCTCCCTGGCAGCAAAAAAACGTTTCGTTCGTTCCGGAGATGTTTTTTCTTTCTTGTTCTCATTTTTTTTGTCAGGTTCCTACTAATCGCTGCATTGCCGGTAAGCGTTCTTGAGAGCACAAGGAAGAGTAATGATGAAATAACTTCGCCATAGGACCCTCTTGATGTTTACGGAACTGTAAATTCAATCATCTTGCCATAAAAACACATGTTAGCACTCTTTAATAGCGAAGTGCGCTATCATTACTAAACGGTTCATGGGTCAGGCATATCGCTTACAGATTCATACAGCGCATTATGTTTAATAAATCGATATTGATGCCCCATCCCCCTTAACATTTCCAAATATCATTAAATTTCGAAGAGTCAACCAAATGATCCAACACGCTGAGGCAACATGTCATTCCCTTTGATTCAAAAGTATCGTGGTTTAAAAAATGACCTAACAGCCAATGGCTGGTGGATATGGGGTGGTGGAGAGGGGAGAGATGACAGATGGAAATATCAATAAGTGAGCCCAGAGTGTTTAGAGAGAGCTAATGCATGCAGTTAGGTGAGCTTGCATCATCAATCACACTGTAGTCAGTTCACTGCTTCACTTCCTCAAGTCCTCCAAGCGCAGTCTCAGACAGACCTCCCAGAACCTCTCGCTTACTTTTTCTCTCTCTGTCCTTCTGCAGACAACAACAAAAGATCTCACATCAGCTCTAAACAAGCTGTATAGTTTCCAATTCATAGTGTAATGGTTTCATTATTGACCACTGAAAATAAACACTGTAAATAAAGATTTCAGGTAGTATAAAGTCTATACAGTAAATAAATAAGTATATAAAGATTTTCCAACCGGTCTCAAAGCCTAATACAATTTTCATTAAAACTTCTCATGAAATCTCAATACCTCCAGATAAAAAGTAACAAATGAGATCTCTTTAATATCTTTGGTACTTTTTTGCAACTAGATTAAATGCAGAGCAAATTTAGGCTTCTGCACAAGTCTTCCTTAGATTTTCTACCGAGGACACCAGTAATCTCACATGCCCACTAAAAGTTTTAGAAGAGATCTCAACTTCACACACCCAACTGTGCAAAATCAATAAAAACAAGCGGCTTTCATCATATTTTTAAGATAGAAGTATAAAGATAGAAATTTCATAGTTTGCTTTTACTGTTTAATACTTTTACTGTATTGGAAAACATCTAAGACAAAATTGACATTTAACTGAGAACAATTAACATGAGAACTATTAGGTCTCCTGAGCTTTGAAACAGAAACTTCTAGGCAATACCACTTTCCTTTGGCAGTTATTTTACAAAACACAATACAGAGTACAGCCTAGTGAGGGAACAGGCCTTTGAAGAACCTTTGTTTTAAAGACTGCTGGATGATCTATCTTTTGTTCCTGTACTGCTGTTTAATACTTCTTTGATGGTTCTTATGAGGACTTGATGTATTGCACCCAACATAGTGCTAAACCTTCCATCTACCTCAGCTTTTTCCAGCTAAGGAGAACACATGTGTGCAGAAATTTAACTCTCCATTTTGGGGTCTTTGATTCGTTGTTCAACTGCTATCATCCCCACAGGACTACAATTAATCAGACCGCCCGCTTTCATTCGCTGTGTTTAGAAGGAGGGTAACTTTTGGGGTGAACTTTCCTGGCGGTGTGGCCAAAGAAAGGGTTTGAAGTGCTGTGATTTACGGCCGTGTCTGTCAGAGAGCCTTGGTTCCAGATTTGAGACTTTCCTTTGGTAAATGTTTGCCTGCAGAACAACCTGCTTTCAAGGCCCAATGCAGGAAGTATTTTTAATGCATGAGGTTAAGCCCAAACAAGCACATGAGATAAGAACCCAAGATTTATTGTGGTATTTAAAAGGCTCCTGGTCGACGCAAACAAGTAGCGTGTAGAAGTAGCTTGGAAATTCAGAAGTCTGTACAAAAAGTGTCTTGATGCAGTGATGTAAGTTTCACAGTTTGGCTAACACACTGTGTAAGTGTAACACACTGATTTTGTGCGATTTATAAATAAAACATCTATGGCTTGTGTTTCTGTAACCACTAAAAACAGAGTTGCACTACCTGTACTATAAAATAAAGACTGTAAAGCAGACTGGTAGAAAAGAGACCAAAGAATGATACAAAAAATCCTTAATCCTGGACTCTAAGCCAAGCCATTTATTACACTTTGCACCAGATATTGCTACAGAGCAGACGCTGAAGTTTCCCAAACTCTTTCAGGTCACACAGAAATGATGATTTGGGAAGGCCTTGTGTGAGTTTGGCCCTCATCACCAAGCTGTTGATTGTCTGTCTTGAACCTTTAAGTTGAGTTTCAGCCAAAGCAAATATGTGTATTTATTCTACAATTAACCAATGACCTGGTCATATTAGTTTAGGGCAAACACAGACAGCTAATAACCTGGCACAAGTCTTGCACACTTTTGCATAATTCTCCTTCAAACGCAGCACCATTAGGTTTGAGACTCATTGCCCCTGGCGTGCCGCAGGGGTGCGTGTTTGTTCACAAGGAGTTTTGAAATGATAAGGGCAGATATGTTCATGTTAGTTTTGGTGTCAGGGGTTTAGGAGCACATTTCACACCAATATAACTGAGAGGGCGGTAATGGGGGGCTGAAGTTCAGCATGTGTGTATCTTTTGGGGTCTTTGCTGTAAAGAAATCACATACCATTATAGCTAGCTAAATTGAAAATGTAGCTGGAATTTAGTTATATGAAGATTTGGAAATAAAACAATTAGCTTCAGCTAAAGCCAGTAAAATAAATATATTTAAGCCACAATAAAATGATGCCAAACTCTGATATACAGCCAGTGATGAACAGCTAGCATGAAAAAAATACAAATATATAGGGGCTGGGCCTGGGGGTCTAACTTGCACTCACACACTGCAAAGGCAAGCTCTGCCCCCTGCACTGTGTGTGTCAACGTGGGTGAGAATGGCCCTTTGTGCTGACAGTTTTGGGTCTGGAACCCATTTCCACATGCTCAGCTAGGGCTTGGTCTGTGGACCACCTCTCCCCATGTGGAACATGTTTATTGTTCTTTGTGTCAGACAGACCCCCCCTCCACATCTCCCCGCAATCGTTCCTGTTTTCCCAACTCCGCTTGAGCAGTTTTTCTATCACTGCATTTATGCAAACATTATCCCAACTGACGTCCAACCAGTGCTAAAAACAAAGCTTGGAGATGACAGAGAAATAAAACAAAAGTTTAGAACAGATGCCCCAAGGCACAAACCTCACATGCTTTGGCTGAAAGGAAGAAAACTGCTTATTTTCTTTTTATTTTAACCCTTTCTTTGCACAAACACATAGTCATAGGTGTCAGACATAATTATCCAGGTGCTGTGTGTTCTCTGTACCGTAGTAAATGTAATGAGTATCTTTTGATGCACTGTGTCCTCATTTACTCTGGTTCACTATGGGGGGGCAGCAGTCATATAAAAGCAACCGGTTCTCAGTGGAACACTACGCCCCCATGTTTAATTACATTTTTATGTCTCACTCTACTTTGTAAGACCTTTCAGTGAGTATAAAATGGTGGGAGAGAATAGAACTGACCAGTGCAGTCCGGCAAATGAAAGAACCGCCAGAAAATCTGTGTTGTATCATCAAAAGCGTGTTCAGAGAACAGCTGCGCTGGGATTCTGTCAATGTACTGCAGCTCTAATGGGCCACTAATGGAGGATGTTTACACACACACACACACACACACACACACACACACACACACACACTAGTGCTGTTATTTTACTGTGGGGAGATTTCACTGAAAATAAACCTTGTCTGCTGATAGCATCATTTATTTGCATTAGATTTTTTACCACCCCATTCACTTAAGGAATTATACTTATCAGGTAAGAAATTATGCATATCAAGAAATGCTACAAAAATTGCTGGATGCATTTTGCATGGCACAAATCTTCTGCCTGTGGGTCGAATCTAAAGTTGAGGGGGACTCAACAGACTACTGCGATTTTACATATTTTACTGGGACTGACACTCCCCCACTACCTCGTACACCTAAATCCGCTGTTTAAAATGCAGAAAATGTGCCTGCCTGCATGTCACATCTGCTATAAGATTGTCAGTTATAACAATTCTTCCATCAAATAACCAAAATTTATTAAATAAATCTGCAATAATTAGCAGAAAACAAACGCAACCTTCTAAACAATTAGGTTACACTATTTAAACAAAGAAACTCTTTACTGTCTTTATACAAGTTCGTTTTTGTTTGTAAAGAGATACCACTACAGAAATAACATTTTTCCAATGTACTACTTTTTATTTTTAATTACAAATATCTTATCACTATAAAAATCTGAGTAAAGTTACATTTTTATTTTATACTCCGATGTGTTTTTATTTTTGACCTGCTTTAATGACAGCAGGTTCTCAAGCTGCCGCAGACTCCGCAAGATGATGAAGGTAAGTCTAATGATTATCTCAGCATGCTTTGAGAACGTTCCAAAAAACATCTTGCACACTTCGGTGGAAGCAAATAAATCAGCAATAATAACAAAAAACTTAATTTTAATGTTTTAGAAGATTTTGAATCCTAGATTTTCAACCCCACTGTCTCTATGACCTTTTGCTTTTTTAAAATGAACTTTTGTCTAACTTTATGATAAATACATGCTGTTATTAGTGGCTGAGGGTGTGTGTGATGGTGTTGGCATTTATTGTGCATGTGCGTTTGGTTCTCAGTGTCACCAGTAGCTCTCGCCATGACTGTAATGAGGCTTCTGGGATTTAATGGCTCGGCTGAGAAACTTCTCACTAGTACCTGCAGACGCCTGTTGAAAAGCCACAACGCATCCCTGTCTCTATCCCACACTGCCCCCAAACACAAACACACATACTTCCTACAACAATACACACTGTGAAGATTTGAGCAACACACACACAGCTTAAAACAACACACACTCCCTAAAACAACAACAGCCCAATATAAATACCCAAACTTTCAGAAACAACACACACAGCTTCTGGTGATAACACAGCTCTTCTGGTGATAACAGACACAAATTTTCATGTTTATTTTTGAATATTTACTAAACCTTAACTTTCCCACAAACCTGCTGATATAATTAGATTTGAGGCAAATTAATATTAATAGCATTTTATTACTTTTGTGAGGACATTTCTAAAAGCTTTAGCCCTCACAAGAATTGTCAACACACACACAGATTAAGTTCAATTTCTGGGCAAGTCTAGCTAAGTAAAGCCTCATATACACATTTCCCCACACTGCTGCATCCTGGCAGCATTCAACATGAGGTTAATGATACCAGACTTTATGCTTTGTGTAATTTAAACAGCAGCTTAAATTCAACCCCTTTGAATGTGTAACATTCCATACCAAAGCCATACGCAGAGAAACACGAGGGCCAACCGATATTTAACTCAAAATCAACACTAATTCTAACAGTATTCTATGAGCCGAGACATTTTAATCAAGACTAACTACTGAATGGTTTTCATAACACATGTTTGGTTCTTCAGCTAGACTGTATTTGAAAATAAAAACATGTGTGAGGCCTTGATCCAGTCAAACATGTCTGAGGTTCTCTGCTTTGTAATCAATGCTAAACCATTTTGAAGGCTGTTGGCTCAGAATTACTGAACCTTTTCTACTTTTCTAACGTTCTTGGTTTTGACGGACAAAACTGGCTCCTGATTAATCATGCACTTAGGTATTGTTTCCAATACGCTTCCCCAAAGAAGAAAACAACATTCATTTGACATTTACCTACATGAAGCAGTGATATGGAGAATATAAGGGGTGAGGGTTACACATTTTTTAAACTTTTACCTGAGCCTTGTGCAATCACTATAGGGTTATATGAAGTGTTGACTGCTCTGAGGCACAGCAGATTATTGTGATTACAGGGAATGAAATCCACTCACTACGCGTTACGTCCTCTAGGGGGCTGCTGGGATCCGCGCTGTGTGATTGTGAACGCTTTTCTCCACAGTGTGCCAACATGCTGTTTTTCTCATCATGGGGTGTGTAAATACCTGTCTTCCAAAACACACCATACCAAACAAACAAACAAACAAGAGCGCGATGAGGCAGTTGCCAAGCGGGACCCGTTCACGCGCCGTGACGTTCGTACGCAAGCATGCAAAGCTAAACATACAGGCATACGCAGGGAGCCCTGTAATTGTTTCTCCCATTTTGCGTACGCACACACACGTTCCGATGCCCCACCACTAATTCCATCTTGCCTAACAAATACACAAAAGAGTTTAAAACACTCTCGGGTTTCTACCCCTGTGTAATAGGGACGAAGTTTGTCAGTGGGTATCAAACAGAAAATCATGATAATGCCATGCACTCTAAAGCTAAGTGTATCAGGTCTTCCATTCATTCTGACCTGCCCTCTTTGTCTTTTTTAACACCATTAGCAAAGTGCAGGGTAATAGCGTTATAGGACCGCCCTGGCCCGCAGGAGAGGGATTAGGTGACGAACTCTCATCCACTCGCCCGCTCTCATCTCACCCGGTCGCTCAAAAAAAGCTTGATGTATTCTTTTCTTTCTCTTTCGTAACTACAGAACCATTTTCCCCAGCATCGCCGCACTCAGTCAAACACCTTGGGCTGAGTCCTTCCTTCTAAAAGCCCTAACCACAGTTCTCAGTACTTCTGCATCTCCTGAAAGAATTTTTTTTTCAGAGATTCTCAACAGGCTGCGCTAACCCACAGATGAACCTGCGTCTCACCGATTCAGTCGGTGTTGAGGAAGGACCATTATCTGCAGAGTCTTTCTGAACATCTGTTCTCTCCAACAGTAAGTAATGAGTCTTAAAAGCAGGAAATATGAAAAGCATAACCAACAGCACAACAACAAACCAAACATCTCGTTGAAGGAAAACATACAGAAGATGAGTGTCTGTGTGTGCTCTACAGATGAAATATTACATACACTGATTTTCCACAGCCTCATCTGTACAGGCATTCTGCACTGCAAATGTAATATAACACTTTCCAAAGTTGCCCAACAAGATCTTCAAGTAATGCTAAGTGTGATTCTCAAGACCAGTTCAAACCCAATAAAAACCTTTAATGGAGGTCTACACTACATATAATAGAATGAATTGTTATGCAGAACAATTTATTCATTTTAAGTCAAGCTGTAACACACATTATGTTTGTTACTCCAGAATAACACATTTTAAAATGCATGTTTCTAAGGCCACAGGGCAAACTCTTAATCATGTCTAAGTAAAAATGTTAACACAGGTTTTAAGAACAAATACACATGGTTAGTGAATGAAACCCATTGCGAGTTACTTTGTGCAGCAGAAATAAACATTGTTGAAACTTTGGATTTGAAGCAGCTCTTTTGTAATTTCTGAAAGGACTGAAAGCCAAACTCGTGTCTGTATCAAAGTTTTTTCTTTTTCCATCTAGAATTTGGATCAGGAAAGAGGAAAACTAATGGATCCACATTCCCTGGACGCATTCCGTGTGGGCATGCGGGCACATCAAGCTGGGAAGTGGAGTGAAATCTATCCAAACATTCAGGCAACATTCTTCTATAGCAATTACAGAGGGATAATATATGAGATACCATCAGTGCTACACAGAACCTGCAGAGTCATCAAGACCCATGTGTTTTTTTTTCCTCCTTCAACCACTGCCAGGTAACACAGGCCACACCCCCAAGCACAGGCCCTGCCCCCTACAACCATCTGCTGACCATGTTTGGGGGTGTGTGCAACAGGTCAGTTACTAAACTCAGATGGAGGTCCGCCAGCTCCGCCCGCAACCTGAGCCTTGTAATGACAAGAGCCAAGACAAAGCAGGCAGTGTAGTCACCGGCCAGCTCCCAGGCAAGCCTCCCAAATGTGAGATAAAAGATACAAGCATTGAGACAAAGTTATCTGCAGCCTGCATCAGCCAGTGGGGGAAATGGACACCAAAGCCTATTGAGCAGACTGGATCAGTGTCTGTAAAACACCCACAGGAGAAGAAGACAGTGGCGGTGAGGTGCACCCCCCTGGGCGGAGAGGTCCAAAACACATGTAACCTAAGCCACATCTACCACCCATTCCCAGGAACCCCTTCCTCCACACCCCACCACCACCCCAATGGGCTTCTCTTGGGTTTTTTTCCAAACAGTGATGAGATGACATACTTGGCCAGGAGATACATTTGTTGTCACAAGAGTCATCCTCATGTTCTTGCCCTTTCATGTGAAGGCTACGCATTAACCATGTTTTTCTTTGTGAGAGGTGGCAGGGTGAGAATAGATCCCTGTGGAGTGGCTTGGGTTGCTGTTCACGGTCAGATCACAGGGCACAACCTTTTCACAATAAGTAATGAAGCGAGATCAGAGAGCTATCATATCAGATGACGCATCAAAAAACAGGAAACTTGAAAGTGCTTGGAAGGGATATCTAAATAGTTTAAAGAGTTTTCTTAATGCTCATTTCAGGACCGGAGAATACAGCCTCTCTTTCAAGGGTATTTATTATTTAAAATTGTTATGCATATATATATATATATATACACACACACACACACACACACACACACACACACAAAATAAATAAAATAAAATATATAAAAAAAATAAAATAAATGTACACGTAATAATGTATGCTAATTAGCAACTGACCTGCAAAAAAAGCACACAAATCATGCTAACTACAACTACAACACAATAAATGTCTAAACTAATGTCTACAGTCTAAAAAGTTGCATGCTAACTAGGCTTGAGAATGGAGAATGATGTTTTAGGGAAGTTTAAGAGACTTCATGTGCCTGGGATGGCGTGGCTGAATTTAGTGTAGTGGTCCAGTCAATACTATCAACCAGAGCTTGTCTTTAACCCAGCTGATTGGCTGACAATCAGGTAGTGTTGTCACACAAGATAAGTTCCTGAGGTTAAAAAACTTTTTACCAGGAACATTTTAGATGGCTTCTACGGCACGTAGCAGATGCCAGACGGAAGCAGGTTGTGTCAGTCTAGCCGAGTAACAATTAAAGCCAGGGGAATTATCTCAGAAACCATCCAGGAGATAATAACGATTAAATAAAAGCAATTAGCGCTGGGTTTTTGGCCATTCGAAAACAATTAGAACACAACAAATATCTCTCCAACACAGAAATGATGCTGATACTGGAGTCTGCGCTTGGCTGGGGGATTTTAAGAATGGAACAATATTGTGACTGCCAACATTACTACATACTATACCATTATTGCATAACCTTCCTCAAATGAATACGGCACATTACAATCTTTGTTTAGTAATCCTAGTGCAATTTTATAAGATACTTTTATAACAATTACTTTTATTTTTGCTTAATGCACAAGCTGTTTGATAAAACAGTCAGAAATTAATACACAAAATCAAATTTCTAAGCACATTGTTCAGTATAGATTCATTTTTAGTGGTCCAGAACTATGTTTTCCTCAGTGGAAACGTATGGCAGGAGAACAGAACTGTGTTGAGGAGACTGAGGTCTTTGTCAAAAGCACGCTACTATTAAACACCTCAGCTTGCTTGCTCTGACTTCCATTGTTTGACTTCACAATACTGGTCTGTAAAGGCTTTGGAATGAAAGGTGTGCTAGGATCAAAGCAGAACTCTCTGGCCATTTGGAACAGGCAGTGGATAAACTTACACTAACAGAGCAGATGAGGTTGGGAGGGGCTAATGGGAACATGCTAATAAATACCATTCTGTGCTGAACCACCGCTGACGTTCTCCTCAGCATCTATCCAATACCCATAACATTAAACGTTTCCAGTACAGCAGCATGCATATCCACATTAAAGTTCATTTCATCTAAAATACAAACTTTCACCCTTTGGAGCTTATCAGTGCAGCAGCTGTCAGCTGTTATTGGTTAAGCCATAGTTGTAGAGGGTTGGATGTCGGGGAAATAAAGACAGCCAGATCAGCTCTAGTGTAACAGACTACAGCTCAATGCTACATGAAACCCAACCACAAAGTCTCACAGTATCTAGATCTGGTCCAACCTTTCTGAACTTCTCCTGAACTCTACTGGGCGGAGCACCAACATGCTACCGCAATGCACTTTAGGGTTCAAACGTGACACCACCACATGGTATCGTATTGATTTCAACACACCTTTGGCATGAATAACCAACAGTCATTATTTACAAGAACAAATACTGCATTTACCTAAAACTCAATCATTTAAAATGAGTGTAAATCTGTTTATGAGAAATGAACTTATTATATGAAATTATTCTTCCACAGCCAATTGATCAACTAACAAGACTTTGTTTTAGTGACTGTAGTATAGTGGATATAAGCTGCTAGTGGTGACCTGCAGCAACAGCTGAAAACAAGCCGGGAAACTCGCTTGCTAGGGACAAATCTCTCTTTCAGAAGCCTGTGGTAGTGAGCCAAGCTGGGGGGACCGAATCCATCAGACAGCCAGACGGCAACCAGGCTGACGGATCGATGGGGCGCTGACCTCCAGCTTTGCAGCCTGTGAAGCTGGTTGAGAAAGTGACAGTTGAGATTTACCCATCGATTTGGGATGACAGAAGTAAGGAGCACACAGAAGAATGAAAGAAAGGAAGCGATACATTTAGCCTCTGTGGTAAACGAGCCTCCTTTGTGAATTTCAGCTTCTGTGTTCATCATAGCGAGGTGATCCCAGTGGCTGTCCAGGGGTCTGGGGTCAGGAACGTTCAAGAGCATAATGTCCCTGCTGTGTGGTTATTAGAGAGCGGTTGTAATTCCCTGAGCTTCAATATATTCCCCTGGTGTCAACAACTAACAACAAATTAATGACAAGGGCCAAGGTTCTTCTGCCACTAGACAGCAGGTCTTGAATAAGCTGCTCCAACGCTTAAGGTGTAACCTGAGCCTTAACTAGCCTCTGTCCCAAAGGAAAGCACTATAGAAAATTTACCAGGAATTAATAGCATCCACTGATTGGTTTAAAGTCTGTTTTTCTATAAATGTTTGTTAAAAATTCTATCTTGGATATAGAGAAATTAAGTTCTATTATGGTTTAGCGCTTATATTTCTATAGGAAAAAACAAAATTAATTTAAAAAGTAAGATCTTTTATAGATATACACATTTATGATAGATGGATAGATAAAATAAGGCACAAAGACGTATTATAGATCCTGTTATGTCACACATTGGCAGGAGTGCCAAAACTTATTTAATCTACTTAACTAAATTTTGTCTGCTGATAATAAAACAGTAAATGATCACATTAATTATAATTAATCAGGAGAAATCTACCATTAAGTTTATTTCAAACACTTTTGCCCCAATTAACTTTAAATATTATGATCTTCAATATAAAACTGTCAATATTTCAATTTTGACAATTCTGATAAGCTCTACAGACTCTTACACAGACTCATTCATGGGACTCAAGCTCCATCACAAAGAGGCGTTGTTTTCCCTCACATGCCGCTCAGACGCCGGCCCTCCACTGATCTCTCAGGCTGGTCCTTGTTTGGCTGGAGACCCACAATCGTAAAAGGTTAGGACTGGCTGTCCGCAACAGAGAGCTGAAGCGAGACTGAAATGTGCGTTAATTGAGCCAACAGCATCCAAACCCTCCATCTGTCCATTTTCTCATCTCTAAGGAAACGCCATTCTGAGCTCAGTGCAAGCTGCTCTTGGCCACAAAAACGCTCGCTAATAATGGAGAGGTACAGCAGTCCACCAACACAAAGAAACTCAGTGATGTGTTTGTTGAACCAGCCTTGACAACTATGTTTTTAACACACCAAATATTACAAGTGTGAGAAGTCTTGCAAAGTAGGCTAAGGTTAGCTAAACATTGTCTGTTACAGTGCCTGCTAATCATATTAGCTGCAATAAAATTTAGTTCAAACCAGCTGCACCAACAACAAGTGCAAAGCAACCAGACATTCTGAATGGTCCAGAACCCTTCTCTGCATAACTATACAATAAAAATTAATTACTTTCTGAATGGCTGTTATGTCATGTTGCCCAGCATTTTCACATTTAACATGGATAGACAAATTTCTTGTCAATCTGCAAGTCACTACAAGCAAATCTACCAAGGATCACCATTTTTTTTGAAAGCCTAATTCCACTTCAACAACAACCACAGAGATGTTAACTAACACTGTGGCCGTTTCTGACACCTTCACTGGATATGACAGTGGTGTGGGAAAACCCCAGTTCACTTAAGCAAAAACAATGAGTGGTGGGCTGGAAGGGGAAGTCCCAGAGCGCAGAGTGACATCTTGCTCCGTCCAGGTTTACACCTCTTTGCAGAGTCCCATGGACGACGTGTCTTTGGGTCTCAGTGGTCATTAGAGCAACTGTAGGGCTAATTGAGCATGGTGCTGTGTGTCATCAGTGCATGCAGAGAGCCTGCTGCCCACCGTGTGCTTTCCAAGAATATGTCTCAATCTGCTGACAGAACCAGACAATTTTAGCACCACAACAAACACAGTGTGGAGGGTGGAAAGAAATGATACTAACAAGTTCCAGGAAAAGGCATGAATACATAATGAAGATCCAGATTATGACCTTTAACCAAATGTGCACAGAAAACGATGCACTCCAGTCCTGTTGATGTTGTTTCCTAGTAATGTGAACACAAAAACCTTCTATTTTGGCAAAGCAACGCTCCAAATTTAAAGTGACAGGCTGTCATAATATGTAGTACATTAAGAACGCAATAGTACCCTCAAGAGGCATTGTGGGATATTAAAAAGCACTATTACTAGCCAGGCAGCAGCATAAAAGTGTCAGAACTGTTAAACCGCTAATACAAGATGAACACATGGTGTCTAAAATTCTCCAGTCGTGAGAACCCACGCACCTCTCAGGCCGTTCGGCTTGGTATGCAAATAATAAATATGCCTTTAAAAAGACATTCACTTCATAAACATGGACGCCTTTTCGTCCTTTTTCTGACTGCGTGAAGCGTGACTCCATGGAAAGATCTGGAAATAGGTGTCCGCTCAGGGGAAACAGAACCGCTGAGGAGCTCAGCAGAACCCTAATATTATCTCCAACATTATCCTGCCTTAGACAACGACAGACGTAAGAACAGCAAGGAGAAAAGGATAAAACGCTACCTATTTAATCTTTTGCATTGAGTAAATCAGTTAAAGGTCAGAGAAGGTCTAATCACAACACCATTTTTGAAGCTGGACCTTCTACGTCCTGCCACGCCGTTCAAGGACAAACACTTGCCGCCACGGGACCCTTTAAACCCCCAACCCACGCTTTTATTGGAGGGCGCTGAGAGAGGCCACGAGATGAGCATCTAATGGTGAATCAGCACTGTTCTCAAACAAGTACAGCTGAAAGGTTGCCGACCTCAACAATGTCTTCTACCAACAATCTCGCTGTTTGTAGATGTGGTGCGCAGGTGCAGCTAATCAGATCTTGGTTTCATCACATGACTCTGTTTCGAACCTTCATGACTGGTTTCTTAGAAGCAGAGAAACAGGTTCTGGTAAGGTCACGGACAGCAGGAAAAACATTATATTATATGTGGAAAAAATAAAATGCAGCTATAAAAAACTATATACTGTATAATCATGCACAGTTAAAAAAATACATATCAAATGATGCCAAATTAGACTGATGCCAACATACTGTAATGAGGTTACATAGTGAGAAAAAAAATACTATGCCACATTATTATTTTGCATATGATATTATGTGATATTAATAATATTGGTAGCATTGATACACTTATTTTTACTCATATATACCTTTGTACAGTGTTAATACCGTGTCAGGTCTGATGAGAAAACAAATCAACAAACCAAACAGCAAATTTGCTTTATTTTCTTACACCATAAGCCACTGCACTCAGCTGGCAAACAGCACTGCTCATCACAGTCAATCAGTCGACACTGCAATGACAGCAAACATGTGATATAAAGCAGTTTTTAACCAACCAGTTTAATCTGAGTTACCCAATGCAAGTCTCTCCTGTCTAATATTACAGAGGCTTTGATTTAAAGGATTTAAATCTCCAGGGGGTCTTACCCCGTTCTGTGTGTCTATGACAATGTTTATCAGTGTTCAGAGCCAACAAAGGCAATGATGAGCCAAAAAGTAATTAAAATGCTTCACTGTATACAAATGACATTTAAAACATTCTTTCCTGAAACTATTAAATCACAGAATTCACAAGACAACAGGAAGAATGGAGCACATGAATGAGGCAGTAATATGAGGTGTCCGGCTGTGGTGACAGTGAGAACATCTGAAAAACTCGGTGTGTGTGCGCAGCAGTGATGTTTGGCAGGAAAAGGTGGACTCGGCGGCCCCCTAATGAGGCAGGGATGAAAGCAGCAATGGAGGAAGATTACAGATGAGTACTGTATCGATTTTTAATTGACTGAGTAAAGTTATGGAGGCGGCTGAGGGCAGGCCGGCCGGATTATGAAATTAGCTTCAGCTGTCAATCACAGCTCTGGATGGAAGGGGCTTTGTGTGTGTGTGTGTGTGGAGGGGAGATGGGACCTTTTTAAAGCCTGGATGATCATCTAAAAAAGGTGACAGGTCTCTATTTTTTCTGGCAGAGGTTCTAAACAGACAATAATAATGACCTCTGACCTTTGACCTTCATTCCCACAGTGCTTTTGGTGGCTGCCGGTGAGGACCTGCAGGGGTACGACAGCTGTGAGATTGAAACACAAGCCCCACTTTTGCAGCAAGTGAAATTCTATAGGATGACTGGGAACATGCAAAAAGGTTACAGAACCAAATGGATTTTTTTAAGAGACCGAAATGTAAAAAGGACATCATTTGTGGCCTACAAAATCATAAACTGATTGCTTCATTCGGTAAGGTGGGGGTCACACAGTTCTATGTCAAGAGACATTCATCTCAATATGAGATCTGTTCTTTTGCTGCCTAAACATCCACACACACACATGTATTTCCTGCTGGTTACTCTCTCTCTCTTTCTGTCTCTCTTTCGGTCTCTTGAGAATACCTCTTTTTTCTACCACTGTCCTTCTCTATTTGCATCTTCTCCTTCAAAACCCTGTCTCTCGTCCTCCCTCTCTTCCCTTCTCATTTCTCTCTCATCAGTATCCTGAGGGAAAGAGCAGAAGTCTTTGATCTGGTCTTGCTTTTTTCAGAGGTTGAGGAGTCTTGAAATGGGAAGTGCTCTCCAATTAGCTCGGGTTAAATATTTCAGAGGCTACACAGCAATTTTTTCCCTTTTTTCCTCGATACAGAGAGCTCCTCTCAGATACTAGGGAGAAATGGAGAAACCTTCACTCAGCTTGTAATGCAAACCTCTGCTTCAGGCATCATGACAAATATACTGTTTGTTAGGCAGAAATATCCGTCTTTGAAATAGGAAAAAGCCTGGGGTTAAACAATCCAGTGTTTGAATGAAAGAGGGGTCCATTTTATATAATTTCTGTTGTGGATGTAACTAATATTTCTGCTTATCTTTCCGTGTTATGATGTTTTAGTTCTGTAGTATAAAATTCAAAGCCAAAGAATTATACAAACAAGGCAGGGAAATACTGATTGATTAAAAGGGACAACCGTCTGGTTGGGAATGTTATGTTCATGTCCAACTAAATTACTAGTGTTTTGATGATGGACTTCAGACGTGAAGCATAAACATGGCAGCAAAATTCCACAGAAATGATTTGATGCTCGGTTCATGAGTTGCAGATGGAGTTGCGCTTCTGACCTTCATGACGGTGGAATGCAGGAGAGGGCATTCAAAGGTCAAAGGTCACAAAGGGTCAGAGTGACCTACCCTCTCCAGTCTCTTAAAACACCACAGTTCAGCCCCTACACCCCATCTAACTGGGTTTTAAAAAAGACAAAGCACCAATCATGTGGCGAAAACACAGGCTTATAACTGCCATAGATCTGTCACAATCACTTATCATTGCTCTATTTATTTATGTTGAGGCGATTTTTACATCCTTGTTACCACAATTTGGTATGTGTAAATACACTGCAGAGCCCTGAAAATAATCAAACATTAAAATGAAACTGTCAAAATGTATAAAGAGGAAATAAATATTTATTAAATATACTCCAGAATGGAGAACAGGGATGTAAAAATTGTGCTGCACACATTTCACTTCAATAATACATTTAATAATAAGTATTGGACAACAAAGGGTACAGTACTCACAAAACGTGCCTGTAATATCAATGTCTGTGTAAAATAACAATAACCTTAAATCTATTAAAACATGAAGCCAGCATTTATTTAAAACAAAATCATGTCAATGGCTACCAGCCCATAGGCAGACTGCACTGTGCAAGCTTAAAGCTCCATCTGTGGTTTTCAGCATCTACAAAAAACACTCAGTGCACAGAAATCCCAGATGAGCAGTATAATAATATCGTATAACATGCAAAGCATCACAGTCTTCCAATCACATACTACCATATACTACCACACACACACACACACACAATATGCATGCCGCCAAATAACTGCCTTTCTTCCTCCTTCTACACAACCTAATAAAATTCTGAGGAATTATGGGTAAGCACCTAAATTATTAAATTTTCTCAAACTGTTGCTCACATAATACATTTTTTCATAACTCCATTTGAAGTGTTAATGAGGTCAGTGAGCCTTGGCCCTATTTTTCCGGATGGAATGCAAAAGGAAGCTGGAAAAAATGTAATACCAAATTAGCCAGTAAATGGAGAAGAGAAACTGTGACTACAGGGATTCGTCTGGGTGTACTGGCCTGTGTTTCAATTAAACCTGCGTATGTGTACAAACGTTTGGCTGTGTATTTATAGCACTGACTCTATGCAAGACTGCAAACTTTTCTAGCTACACAAAATTCTGTATTGCCATTTCATAATGTGCCAAAATTTGACATTGTGACTAAAAAAAAAAAATAATAGGAACAAAATGTTTTCTGACATTCTGTATTTTAAGAACCTTTGATTGAAAGGTACTTTGGGGGACTAAAATGGTTCATCTATGACAGCACTGTGAAGAACCATTTCTAACATTGAAATTTTGAAAGTGCAAAACTTTACAGTATACCTGTTTTTTAAAGACAGGTAAATTTCTTCAGTAAATAATTTATCAATAAGAGAGAGAGAGAGAGAGAGAGAGAGAGAGAGAGAGAGAGAGAGAGAGAGGTAGAAAACAAGCAGGGAGTGACCACATAGTAAAGCTATTCTGACCAATTGAGCAGGTCTGATCCTGTTCAAGCGCAGCTCTTGCTTAATGGCTGTATTGATTGGTCTCAGTGCTGCTTTAATGAGTTGCTGTTTCTGAAGGAGGCAATGGGCTGAATTGAGTGAAGCTACTATACACAAAGCAAGAGATCTAATGTGAAGCTACTATAAATGCACTCTGTAGTATATATATATATATATATATGTAATACTATATTTCTTTTCCAGAAAATGGGCCTGAAAATACTGATGACTCATCTTGCACTACACAGACTGTTAGCCAACCAAATGCTCTCAAGAATAGGAATGTTTCTACACCCTAAACCACCTGCCACTGACTAGAATATCAAATCATGTAAGTGCAGCTTATTTTAAAAATAGGTTATTTTATTAAAGAACTCAATTCCTGTTTAAAAAAGGAAAGAACACTTAACATGCTTTTGAAGTGATTTCACTGGGTCTTTAAAATGCTGTCAGTGCAAGCACCCTCAAGGTCTCTTTAAAAAAACAGCAATTTTGTAATGCAAAGTCATGGCCAAAAAAAAACCTCACACAGCTTTGCTCAACCACCCCTTATTCCCCATTAAAAAAGACCAGCATGCACAGCCTTACCACCCAGTACCTAAAAGATTGCAACACAGAAAACCTCAAAAATCTCTCTGGGTGATATCAAACACAGGGATGGCCATCGGCCTGACAGACAAATAAACAGCGAAGCTCCGCACAGCGAAGCTTTCTGGTTTAAATTCCCCCAAAGCTACTAATTCTTTCCAGCTCTGCCTGTTTATTGGTGGTGAGAATGAAGACTATTTAATGACGTGCCACATCAGCGATCAAACAATCTGCTTTTCCTGATGGTTCCTGGAGGGCAAAAGATCAAGGAGCAAACTTGTGACATGGCTGATGGCAGAGATGCTAGAAAAAGCTATTACGACTAGGCTGTAAATATATATATATATATTTATATTTATATTTATACTGTATATATATATATATATATATACACACACAGTTTAACGTCTTAATGTGAAAATGTTGCAACTAATGCAGCAAATCTCTGAACACAACTAAATTGTAGTAAAAGTAGTCATCAGGTACTTACAATTAGTTTAAGATGCTAACAAAAACATACAATTATAAACATAAGAATCTCTCCTGAAGCAATAAGCACTTTAAGGTTTGTTGCCATGCACTTCAGTTTTTCATACTAAGGTAATGTTAATCCTGAAGCTAACAGCTCCAATGCAACTGACCTGAGGTACCCGAGTTTCTCTGTCAATCCCTATTTCAGTTTGACAGGCTAACGATTGGCTAGCAGCGCTGACAGACGGCCGATAAAATGTAATGCATGTCCAAAGACGAGCAGCGACTCAAGGGTCAATCTTTTCAGAGGCACAGCGGTTGGAGAAACCCAGGGGCTAATTTCTTGATGGCAGAAGCGGCTGCGAGGGGCTTTACATGCGTTTAGGAGTTGAAAAGTAATGGGGGGCGTGAGGGTGCGAGTGAAGGGGTCCATTACGTCCCGGTTTCTGCATCAGCACGAGATCGTTTCCACAAGCGCGTTGCACAGGGTTCGTCTAATAGCATCTCCCGCGGAATTAGCGTGGATCAATACGCCCCGCGTGTCAGGTTTCACTCTGAAGATGTTCTCTTATGGCAGACGGTTCGCAGTTTATCACTTCAATTAGCTATCACGCACAAAGCAGGCATGGAGGGGATCGGAAGCACTCAGCGCAGTTACCGGCTGCAGACTTATGAAGTCCAGCTATACCACAAGATCTGTTAAACTATATCTCTCCCACCTGTGGCAGGAGGCCACATCTTGAATCGCATTTCCACCAACTACCACACAAATTAAAGCATTAGCCTTTCACTACTGTTTCAAATCAGAAGATTAAAATGGCCAGGAATTTGAAATATAGCCAACAGGATGGACTTAATAGTTTTGGATGATGGATTGGTTCCGCTAATGGCCAAGGGATCCCTGTTTCACATAAACAGATTATTTCATTAAGGGCTTTAATTGGTAATAGATTGTATTGATCAAGGCTTTTGTTTTTTGGCCAGAGCGCCTGTGACTCTCCTCCTCTCCCCATTGGCTGAAACTGTCAGGATGACGCCGCAATGAGCTTTTACCTGTGTCAGATGATTGGTCCGGCCTTCACATCTCATTTGACTAATGTGACACACCAGCTTGTCAAGGCCGTCTGCATTCACTTTTTT